>CAJYCR010000032.1:0-16675 GCA_913698115.1 Omalisus fontisbellaquei
ACTTAAGCGTTATATTTAATGATGTCATTCCCGCGTAGGCGGGAATCCAGCATAAAGCGAGATAAATCGAGCTTTTAATTTCAAAAATTTGCTGTATTTATACCTTTTTTCTGGATCCCCGCCTACGCGGGGATGACATCGAGTAGTTTTTCGGTCCACGCGGAAATGACATTGAAGCAACACTCACATTAGTCTAAGAATAAATAACACCAAGCGATTTGTCTATAATTAAAAACTTAGCCGTTGCCGTTACCTAACATTGGCACATTCCCGTTCCCCCATAGTGTATCTTCGCCATTTGAATAATAATCATCCGAAATAGGTTCAAATCCAATACTTTCTATTATTTCTTGCTTTAAATCTTTTTCACTAAGAAGAGGTGCAGTATCAAGATAATTTAACTCAACATAAATTTCATGCTGTTCATTAAATTCATATAAAAAATTAAAAGCTTTATGAATATGCTCTATTCCTTTGTTCTTGACCAAAACTGCTATAATACCATAGTCTTTTGCAGCATCGGTATGCTTTTTAGTATCATCCATGAAAAATACATTTGCTTTATTCATTATTTCGGTATTACTCATTATTTCTTTGATATACGGTACTTTATCACAAAGTTGTATCTTTTCAACACTATCAGCAGGCAACTTTGATTTTATATAAACTTTTGCCGCATCTTCCTTTCCTAATAACTGTTCTAATGCATATTTTACGGCATAATGGTAGGCATTAAACGACGCTATAGCATTTTTATGACCGGATAATACAATGTTCTTAAAAAGGCGTGCTATTTGCTCTTCATTTTTCCAACCTAAATTTTCATCAGCTAAAAATTCTTTCATTAAATCTATAGAGAATATTTGCTCAAGCCTAGCTATTTCTTTAGCACGTTCGTCATATGAACTAAAAAAGCGATTTTGTATATTACGTGCTATTAAACCTCCTAATCGCTCCCCGATATAATTATGTGAATGTCCTTTAACCAATGTCCCGTCAAAATCAAATATAAATAAAGCTGTATTTTCGTTCATTAAATTCCTGTTATTTAGGTTATAAAAGTTAATATATCTTATTCTTTAAATTGAATTTATGAGTTTTTCAAGAACTTTATTCCAATTTTTGGTATTTTAGTGTATAATACGGAAAACTATTGTAAACTTGAGAGAATTTTTAAAGATGACATCTATTCGTAATATAGCAATTATTGCCCACGTTGATCATGGGAAAACCACGCTTGTCGATAATATGCTTAAGCAAAGCGGAACATTTAGAGCTAACCAAGCAGTAGCCGAGCGTGCTATGGACTCTAACGACCTTGAGCGTGAACGCGGTATTACCATACTTGCCAAATGTACTGCTCTTATGTGGAACGATATCCGTATCAATATAGTCGATACACCTGGACACGCCGATTTTGGCGGTGAAGTAGAACGCATATTAAGCATGGTTGATGGTGTTGTGTTACTTGTCGACGCTTCTGAAGGACCGATGCCGCAAACAAAATTCGTGCTTTCTAAAGCTTTAAATCTCGGCTTAAAACCTATTGTTGTTATTAACAAAATCGATAGAGATGATCAAAGAATTGGGGAAGTTATCGATGAAGTATTTGAGCTATTTGTAGCACTCGAAGCAAATAACGATCAACTTGATTTCCCTATAGTTTATGCCTCAGGTAGAGCAGGAAGAGCCTCTTTAACCTTTGATGATAAAATCAATCCTTTAGACAATTTAGCAGATGATTTAGCTCCACTTTTTGACCTTATAGTACAGCATGTACCAACGCCCGCAGCCGATGATAAAGCACCGTTTTCTATGCTTGTTACTACTAGAGAATATAATTCTTTTTTTGGTAGGGTTCTAACGGGACGTGTACAAAGCGGCACTGTTAAAATCAACCAAAATGTCAAAGTATTAAACCGTGAAAATAAAGTACTTGAAACCGGACGTATCACTAAAATATTAGCATTTAGAGGTTTAGAGAGAATCGCTATAGACGAGGCTACAGCCGGTGATATTATTGCCGTAGCAGGCGTTGAAAATGCCAACGTTGCCGATACTATCTGCGCACCAGAGGTAACGCAGGCTGTACCGTCTCTACCGATCGATCCACCTACCTTATCCATGACCTTTAGTGTTAACGACTCACCACTTGCAGGAAGCGAAGGGACAAAAGTGACGTCAAGCTTAATTGGAGCTAGGTTAATGCGTGAGCTTGAGAGTAACGTAGCATTAAAAGTTACCGAAACTGCTGAGAAAAATGCTTTCCAAGTTGCAGGGCGTGGTGAGTTACAACTTGGTATCTTAATCGAAACTATGCGTCGTGAAGGATTTGAGTTATCTATCAGCAGACCGGAAGTATTATTCCAAACCGATGAGAAAGGCAATAAACAAGAACCTATGGAAGAAATCCAAGTTGACGTTGATGATGATTATGTCGGAGTAGTCGTAAAATCTTTAGCTCTTAGAAAAGCCGAAATGACTGACATGAGACCGTCGGGCGGTGGTAAAAGCCGTGTTACGTTTATTGGACCGTCTAGAGGATTAATCGGCTATCACAGTCAGTTTTTAACCGAAACTCGAGGCACAGGAATTATGAACCGTATCTTCCACGGATATGCTGATTATAAAGGAGCTATCGAGGGAAGACGTAACGGTGTGCTTATCTCTAACGGTGACGGGGCAGCGGTTGCATATGCTTTATGGAATCTAGAAGAAAGGGGGAAAATGTTTATAAACCCTAGCGATAAAGTATATAGAGGTATGATTATCGGCGAACATAACCGTGATAATGATTTAGAGGTAAACCCGCTTAAAGCGAAGCAACTGAGTAACGTTAGAGCTTCAGGTAAAGACGAAGCGATAAGGTTAACACCACCGGTGCTTTTAACACTAGAGCAAGCTATCAGCTATATAGAAAACGATGAAAGAGTTGAAGTAACGCCTAAATCTATACGTTTGCGTAAAGCTATGCTTGACCCTAACGACCGTAAAAGAGCTGCGAAGTAGAAGGGCATTCCTGCAGAAACGCATAAATGTCAACTTAAGAATCGATGTCATTCCCGCATGGCTCGAAAAGCGTACTCAATGTCATTCCCGCGTAGGCGGGAATCTAGCATAAAGCGAGATACGTCGAGCTTTTAATTTCAAAAATTTACTGTATTTATACTTATTTTTCTGGATTCCCGCCTACGCGGGAATGACATAAACGAGCCATGCAACAACACCCATGGCGTTGTTGCGTGGATACCGCCCCGTCATTGCGAGGAGCAAAGCGACGCGGCAATCCAGAAAAATAATTAAAAAACTCTGTAAATCAGAATTTTTAACTGGATTGCTTCGCCCTGATTACTGCGTAATTCTTCTCGCAATGACGGCAAAACTAAGCTATACATTAAACACTATAATAACACACCTTTTTAACGGCTTCTATTACATCGCTCTCGCTCGGCAGAGCTAGTTTTTCTAAATTAACGGCATAAGGAAGAGGAACATCTTTACCGCTGACAATCTCTATCGGTGCATCTAAATAATCAAAAGCTTCTTTCATAACAATAGAAGCTATACTTGCTCCAACGCCTGCAAAAAACCATCCTTCTTCCACTACAACTAAACGATTAGTTTTTTTCACTGATTCTATTATTGTCTCAGTATCAAGAGGCTTAATAGTACGCAGGTCAATAACCTCACAATCAATATTATCATTCTGTAAAATATTTGCAGCATCTAGGGCAAGTTTTACTTGAATCGAGAAAGTAACTATAGTGACGCTACTACCTTCTCTTAAAATTTTTGCCTGACCAAAAGGTATAGGCTCGATTGTTTCTGGTACGTCAAAACTATGACCGTATAAAATTTCATTTTCTAAAAAAACAACGGGATTATCGTCTCTAATAGCTGTAATCATAAGCCCTTTATGATCTTCGGCACTATAAGGAGCTACTACTTTTAACCCTGGAATATGAGCATAACAAGCTGTATAATTTTGGCTATGTTGTGCGGCTACTCTACTTGCTGCTCCGTTTGGTCCTCTAAATACTATCGGGCATTTGACCTGCCCACCTGACATATAATGAGTTTTTGCAGCTGAATTAACTATGTGGTCGAATGCTTGCATAGCAAAGTTAAAGGTCATAAACTCCACAATTGGGCGAAGTCCTGCAAAAGCTGCCCCAACTGCAAGCCCTGCAAACCCATATTCCGTTATAGGTGTATCAATTACTCTTTTAGGACCAAATTGCTCTAGTAATCCTTGAGTTACCTTGTAAGCTCCTTGGTATTCTGCAACTTCCTCACCCATGACAAAAACTTTGTCGTCTCTTATCATCTCTTCTTGCATCGCATCACGCAATGCTTCACGTACCGTTATTTGCATTTTTCTTTTTTATTTGAATTAAAGTTTGATGTCATTCCTATAGTACCTATGTCATTCCCGCGTAGGCGGGAATCCAGAAAAATAACCTTAATTAACAAAATAAACCTAAAAAAACAAGTTTTTTATAGGTTTTACTGGATTCCAGCCTACGCGGGAATGACATCCTGAACGTTCGTACAACATAGAATCAAGCCACGGTATGACAAATATCCGTATACAACTCTACCTCATCAGGCAGCGGTGAATTTTCTGAAAACTCTACTGCTTCTTTCACAATTTCTTTTATCACCTGTTCTATTTCTTTCAAATCCGCTTCAGTCGCATATTTATTGTCGAGTATCATTTTTCTTATTATTACTAACGGATCGCGCTCTTTATATTGCTCTACTTCTTCTTTGCTCCGATATTTTGCCGGATCGGACATTGAATGCCCACGATAACGATAAGTCTTTACTTCTAATATCAACGGCTGGCTAGTTTCTCTAACATATTCTGCTGCTTGCTTAGAATAATCATAAACTTGCTCAAAATCCATACCGTCTAGCTGAAATCCCGTTATACCGAATGACTCGCCTTTTCTGTAAAGATCACGCATAAAGGTAGAACGAGCCACGGAAGTACCCATCGAATATTCGTTATTTTCGATAATATAAACTACCGGCAAACCCCATAAAGCAGCCATATTAAAGGCTTCATATACCTGACCTTGATTAACCGCACCATCACCTAAAAAAGTAAAACAGATATTATTCGTACCGTTATATTTTTCAGCAAAAGCAAGCCCTGTACCTATCGGCACTTGAGCCCCTACTATACCGTGTCCACCGTAAAATTTGTTTGGTACGTCAAATAAATGCATCGAGCCGCCCTTACCTTTTGAACAACCTGTAGCTCGCCCCATAAGCTCAGCAAGAACGTATTTAGGCTCTGTACCTGCTAAAATAATATGAGCATGGTCACGATAGCTAGTAATCGTACTATCTTCCTTTTGCTTAATCATATTTACGGCAGTAATTACTGCTTCCTGCCCTATATATAAATGACAAAAACCGCCAATTTCTCCCATACCGTAGTACTGTCCACATTTCTCTTCAAAGCGACGTACTAATAGCATTTCCTTGAAAGCTCTTAAATATTCTTCTTTTGTCGGTTTATATTTCCCTGGTTTAATATTCACTAATTACTCCTTAAGATTATTGTCATCCCGTAGCGTTTTATGTCATTCCCGCGTAGGCGGGAATCCAGCTCTTTCCTCCGTCATCCCGTGGCTTGACCACGGGATCTAAAAATAATAAATCAGATACCGCGATCAAGTCGCGGTATGACAAAGAACCGGATTCCCGCCTACGCGGGAATGACATCGAGAGTCACAAAATACGGTACATGGTCTGATGGTGGCAGCCAATCACGTGCTTCTGATAGCAAATTTATAGAAAATAATACATCTTTTAAATTATCGCTAACCCAAATATGATCAAGCCTTCTACCTCTGTTAGATTTTTTCCAATCTATATTTCTATAACTCCACCAAGTATAGAATTTTTCGTCAAGCGAAACAAAATGCCTGCTACTATCGATAAAACCTAACGAGTTTTGTAACTCTATCAATAATGAGCGTTCAATATCGGTATGGCTGATAACATTTCGCAGCTGCTTACTTGACCATACATCATGCTCATGCGGAGCGATATTTAGATCACCGACAATGATAATTTTATCGTTTTTAGTACGGTTAGTAGTTAACCATTCCTGCATTAGCCTTACATATTCAAGCTTATGCTTAAATTTTAAGTTTACCTCTATATCAGGTATATCGCCACCGGCAGGAACATAAAAATTATGTATTTCTATATCATTAACTATAGCTGCTATATGCCTTTTATCACTATTATATAACTCCAATGAAAAAACATTATTCAAAGGAAATTTAGAAATAATAGCAACACCGTTATATGATTTTTGCCCTGAATATATTACATGTTCATAGCCTATATTTTTAATAACTTCAAGAGGAAATAATGAATCATCTACCTTTGTTTCTTGAAGTAAAATAATATCCGGCTGATGTTCATATGCTAATTTTCTTAATAAATCAATCCGTAGACGCAATGAATTAATATTCCAAGTAACTATTTTCATTTAATCCTTTTTTATAGCTGCTCCTATTATTGCATCCCTGAAATAAATTATTCCAAGCTGATTTAAAGGATTTTTCATGTCAATTTTGCCTTTTTCATCTTTCGGAATTTTAATCATAGTATTGCTGAGTATAGCAAAGTAAAGATTATTAGGCAAAACATATCCCGCTTCACTTTGTATCCCGAGGGCCTTTCCAGTATAATGAATCATTAAATGCTTAGAATCAAGATCGGTAAGGAAAATACCGTACCCCATATAAGATTTACGACCTTCTATATCTTTTGCTAAAAAATATTTAGTAGTCATAAGTTTATAAGATTTCTTAGAAAGAATTTTTCCCTCATTTAATGCCCTATACCATTTAACTAAATCGTTTGGTGTAGATATTATACCCCCGTCTGCACAAGGAACTGCTAAAAAATCGACAGTTACAGGAGTAAATATAGGTTTATTACTATTATTGGGCGTTAAAAAATATCTTACCGGATAATTAGAACTAATAACGTTTTTTTGGATCCTAGCGGCTTCACTATACGAAGCAAAACTAGTAGATTTCATATTAAGAGGTTTAAAAAATTCATCATAAAAAAAGTTACCTAAATCTTTTTTAGCTACTTTTTCGATAATCATACCAAGTATAACAAAATTAGTATTACTATATTTAAATTTTTTTCCTATAGATATTTCTAAAGGCTTAGAAGAAACAAATTGTAATATTTTCTTGTGAATCTCTTTCTTAGGCATATTTAAATCAAGCTTAACAAAACTAAAATATTCGGTAATACCGCTACTATGCGTCAATAAATTATGGATAGATATTTTATATGCCCAATCCGGCACTTTTCCTCCCCACATTTCTGGATCGAGATATTTATAGATTTTATCGTTAATATTTAATAATTCCTGTTCTTGTAATTTTAAAATTCCTGCCGCTGTAAAAGGCTTTGTAGCAGAAGCAATAGGCATCATTTCATTTGCTTTTAATTGCTCACCGTTTAAAGCAAAGATTCCTTTAGCACCGGTTAATAAAGGTTTATAATCATCGGCAAACATAAAAACGGCATTTAAAAATCTATTACTTATATATTCTTTTTCTGCCTCATTGATTCTTTGCTGTATATCTGCAAAACTACTATTACTAATTAATAAAAGAAAAAATAATAAAAAATACTTACGAAACATAACTTCAACACTCCACAAACTTATCAGTAGACATCTTACAAACATTCGCTAATAAATAGGAATTTGAAAGAGACCCTTCACTTCAAACCGCAGCGTACAAAAAAGTATGTGAGGATGAGGCGTTAGAATCAACACACAAATTACCTTTAGAAGTAAGTTATGTAAGACATTTAGTAAAATAAAACGGTAATTTTGCTTCTAAATTAATCTCTTTACCAAAAACCTTTTCAGATAAACATATATTATTAGCATGCAAGAACATATATTTACTATACGGCATTATTTCTTTATTACCATATTTATCATCTCCAAGTATAGGACAACCTAATAATTTAGCATGCAACCTTAATTGATGCATTCTACCTGTAACCGGAGTAAATTCAATTAAAAATAAGTTATTATCAAGTGATTTAAGTAATTTATAATAAGTAATGGCAAGTTTACCATTTTCGTTGTCAATATCTATAATTTTAGGTGTGCTACCATTGCTCTTTCCTATATTATTTCTAACTTCTCCTATATCTTTAATTGGTTTTCCATAGGTTACGGCAAGATATTTTTTTACAACCATTTTTTCTTTAAAAGCATCATGAAGCTTTACACTACTTAAATAATTTTTAGCTATTAAGAGCAAGCCGCTTGTTTCTTTATCTAGCCTATGTACTAGCTTATAGTCAATTGATTTAAACTTGCCTACATCGTCACTCGTCGCTCTCATATTAGATATAGGCTTCGCTTCTTGCTCCTTGTATCCAAGTCCAACCGAATTGACTATAAAATCTGCTCCCACATGATTTAGATATTTTAATGCAGCGTCAATAGATAAATTTATTTTACTACCGCCTTGAGTAGCAAGCCCTGCCGGTTTATTTATAGCTATTAAATTATCATCTTCATATATTAAATAATTAGTAGTAATTTTCTTCGCTAACTTAATTTCAGCATCGGTAAAAACTAATTTTTCAGGTTGTTTAATAGGTAAATTAAACTTATCGTTAATTACAATCTCATCGCCGTCTATTACCCTTAAACTTGCTTCTGCTTTCTGAGAATTAACGGTAATTTGTTTTTGACGTAGTGCTTTCTCTATTATTCCTTGAGTCAATAAAGGATATAAACGCTTTAAATATTTATCTAATCTAGAAGGAATGGGAGTATTGACATCGATGATCATATTTTTAATAAACTTAAGAATTTTTTATTAAAAAATAGCACCATATTAATGCTGATAAAAGAACTATAGCAAAAAATTGATGAGTAGAGGCAATTATTATAGGTACAGAGTATAAAAGAGTAATTATTCCGGTAGATATCTGCACCAATAGTGCAATCATTAGAAAATATGCTATTTTATTTAATTTCGGATGTTTTATTTTTAACAAACAAATTGCCAAAGCCATAACAACCATAAATACGATATAACCACCTAAACGATGTATGAATTGTATAAAAACCGGATCATGCAAATTTACAAGATTAAAGAAATTATCTTTTATTTCCATCGGAACAAAACTATCACCCATTAGCGGAAAGCTATTATATATCAACCCTGCATCAAGCCCTGCAACTAAAGCACCTAAAAAAATTTGTACATATATTACAGTAATAGCAATACCAGAAAATATTAACGGTAATTTTAAATTTATTTGTGCTGGGATTAACAAAATATCACAACGATTTTTTATTAATTGATAAAAAAGTATGTGATAAATAATTACAGCGATAATTAAATGAAAAGCAAGCCGGAAATGACTAACAGACGGGTTATTCAGTAAACCGCTTTTAACCATATACCACCCCATAAAGCCTTGTACACAAAACAACAACAAAGCAATTATATAAGGTAGCATATCACGATTTTTTATTATTCCTTTAAAATAAAAATATACTAAAGGTAAGATGTATATTATACTGGTAATTCTACCAAATAATCTATGTGTAAATTCTAGTAGATAGATAAATTTAAACTCTGATAAAGTCATTCCGTAATTAACGGAGTTATATTCGGGAAAAGCTTTATATTTAACAAACTCCGCTTGCCAACCTTCAAAACTAAAAGGCGGCAAAATACCTGTTATCGGACGCCACTCTACTATAGATAAACCAGAACCTGTAAGCCTTGTTATACCACCTATAATAATCATCGCTATGACCATTATACAACTTATAAACAACCATCTTATAATTAAACTTTTCTGCACTTGTATCGTTAAATTTATGTTTTTATTATGTTGCCTCGTCATTGCTGCATTTCTATGTCATTCCCGCGAAGGCATTGTTGCGTGGACCGATAAAATCCACTGTGTCACCTAGTTCGCTTGACCACGGGGTCCATAAGAATAATTAAAAATACTAACAATATTAGTATTTTTTACTGGATCCCGCGATCAAGTCGCGGGATGACATAAAACGCGTTTTCCGAGCCATGCAACAACGCTTTCAGTCGCTCGCAATGGCGATTTGGTATCACAAATACCCCTCAATTAAGCCTCTGCATTTTTTTCCGTATCTTCGGCAGTATTAGCAGGACGTTTCTTATTTGACTTCTTATTACGATATCTACGTTTTGTCTTTTTCGGTGTCGTAACTTCTTCTGCAACTACGTTATTATCCGTAACCTCTATTTTTTCCTGCACTACACTTACTACCTGATCTTCTATCTCTTTTACATCAGGACTTTTATAGTCAATTGATTTGGACTCGCTGACGCTGTTGTTCGTCGCTCTCTTATTAATTATAGGCTCTGCCCTTGGCTCCTTGTATGCAGATCCAACTGAATTAACTATAGTCTTTTCTTCAACTGAAGCGTTATTATTATTAACTGTTTTCCATTTATGCTTATTCTTGCGTAGTTGTTCTTTTTTCGGCTCTTCTTCAGTATAATCGGCACTATGATTCTGAACCACCGGCTTAACCGAACTAGTATTATTGTTATTTTTCTTTAATAATTTTACCTTTTCAATCGAATAACTATCTGATGTAGCATTAGGATCGGAATAAAAATTAAGTTTTATATTATATTTTTCTTCAATAAATTTTATCTCGGCACGTTTATTATTAAGTAAATAAATAACTGAAGCGATATTGGTAAAAACATTTATTACATCAATTTTGTCTTCAAAAATTTCATTCTCTATAGTACGTAAAATTAACATAGCATTAGCATCACTCGCTCTAATGACTCCTTTACCGTTACAATGAGAACAAATTGCCGAATTAGTTTCTAAGAAAGAAGAACGTAATCTCTGCCTTGAGAATTCAAGCAATCCAAACTGACTAATATTACCGGTTTGTATACGAGCACGATCACGACTTAAAAATTCTTTAAAGGATCGCTCAATAATTTTACGATTCTTTGCTTCGCTCATATCTATAAAATCAACAACTATCAAACCTGATAGATCTCTAAGCTTTACTTGCTTTGCTACTTCTTTTGCTGCTTCTAGATTAGTTTTTAATGCCGTTTCTTCGATATTTTTTTCAGAAGTTGATTTACCGGAATTTACGTCAATTGAAATAAGAGCTTCCGTAGGATTAATAACAATATATCCTCCTGAAGGTAATGTCACCACAGGCTGATATAATTTAACTAATTGCTCTTCTACTTGAAATTTAGTAAATATAGGAATTTTATTTTTATGTTCTTTAAGTTTTGAAAGCTCTGAAGGTAATAAATCCTGCATAAATTTTGAAGCATCTTCATAAGCTTCCTGTCCTTGAATAACTACCTCTTTAACATTGTGATCACACATATCACGTATGGTTTTACGTATTATACTATCTTCTTCATGAATAAAACACGGAGCCGGAAATTTAATAGTACTTTTACGAATTTTATTCCACAACCTTGCTAAATAATTATAGTCTTTCTTCAAATCTAAGGTGCTACTTCCTCTACCTGCAGTTCTAACAATGACGCTATAAGTATTTTTGTCACCGCTTACTATTTTATTTAAAATATCTTTCAGTCTTTTTCTTTCTTCCGTGTTTGATATTTTACGTGATATACCGTTTTGCGAACCTTTATTAGGCATTAAAACACAATACTTACCCGCTAAGGATATATAGGTAGTGAAAGCGGCACACTTATTTCCTCGTTCTTCCTTAGTAACCTGCACCAATAATATTTGGTTTTTTCTTATTACGTCCTGAACTTTATATTGTTTATATTGCGGAATATTTGACTCAATGCCGCTTTGAATAATTTCAATATCATCAGCCGCTTCTAAATTAAGTTCTGACTGGAATTTACTCTCTACTAAATCTTCTATGGTTTTTAGGTCAATTTCTTCGCTATCAACCAAAGAATCATATATAGCAGCCGGCTTCTCTTTATCATCCTCAACCGTAATATTTGAAAGAGCTATTTCAGGAAAAGCATTAACTGGAAAATTTCTTTCCGAGGTAGGCAAATTGTAATAGTTAGGATGGATTTCACTAAACGGTAAAAAACCGCTTTTATCCATTCCGTACTCTATAAAAACAGCTTGTAGCGATGGTTCTATTCTTGTAACTTTTGCTAAATAAATATTACCTTTATTTTGTTGTCTTACGGTTGTTTGAAATTCAATATCTTCTATATTGTTGCTTTGTCCTAATAAAACTACTCTTGTTTCACTTGAAAAATTAGCATCAATTATAATCTTTTTATGCATTTATCTTGCTCACTAACTTGAAGAACAAATAATTAATATAATGCTTATATCTTAAGAAAAATCATTGCTTATCTTGTATTAATTTATTTAAAAAATAATTTATCCATAATTAAAAAGCAAAAATGAAATTTTAGATAAACTTCAAATAGCACCTCTTTAAAATACCAAAAAATATATTATTATTTTTCTTACATTAAAATATTTTCATATTATTGTAATTCATTAATTTTTTTAAAATTAAACAATAATTATATACAAATTATAAATAAGACTACCATACTTGATTAAAAGCTGATAATCTAATAACTATCCATATATACTTAAATAATGGAATTACGAATCTTTTTATATTTTTAAGATAATAGATCTCTTCGGAAACGAGGATTTAGGGAGAAATCCCTCGGAGACACTTCACCTTGAACCGCAGCGTACATACTAGTACATGAGGATTCGAGTCTAGGCTCGACGTACAAATTACCCCTAGAAGTAGAGTTTCCGAAAGGATCTATTATCTTAATTATTATAATTATGAGTTATATACCATGTATTTATGTTTAGCAAACACTTAATTTATGACTTTAAAAAACGATTATAAAACTATTTTTTTCTCACTTTTAGGGATATTTATTTTTTCCTGTATCAATGCTATAAATTTTTATAATTTTAAAATTTTTTTACTGATAAATAAAAATCTAGGCGGAGAACAAATAAATCATATAAATCAAACTAAATTTATAGGCTCGATAATCGCAGGCTTTGCCTTAACACAGTTAATTAATAAATTAAGTAATAAAAAAATTATTTTAATTAGCTTATCTTTATTAATTATTTGTACAATAAACCTAATTTTATTGAATAATTATACCCTGATTAAAATTAATTTTATTTTAATTAATTTTGGAATATTTTCATATTTCACCTCTATAACATTAGACATTATTGAGAGTAGCAAAGAAAAGAAATATTTTTTTTTAGCTTGTATATTGTTGTTATGGGCAGCTGGAAACTTAATGGTAGATTTATTAAATCCATTTATAAAACCGACAAATAATACTATAGTAATTTGTGCGTTGTTATATTGCATTAATATTCTAACAGAATTTCTGCATTATAATCCTACATCTCATAAATTAAATTTAAATTCAAAATTCTCATCCTTAATAAAAAATGTCGAATTACAATTATTGACAGGCTTCGTAGTTGCTTATGTCACCTTGGATATATTATGGTATTATGAAGCTTTTGCATTAAAGAAAGAATTAGCATTAATTAATTTAAGACTCATACTAAAATATATTTTCCTAGCAATCTGTTTTTCTATAATTCCTATATGCTACATCTTAAGCAAAGTAAATAAATATTTGGCTAATTTATCACTAACTATAATTTTACTCATCTGCTTTATTTTACTACCGCTTCATGGAACTAGTAAAAACCTTAATATATTATATATAATACTAATCGGTAGTTGCTTAGGATCCATTTATATTTGCAATATTTTAATATTAATTGATAAATTTAGAGATTACGAACTCAGAACAGCTTTGTTTTCATATTTTTCAATGTGTAGCATAGGTATATATGCCGGAGCTTTATCATCTCATGTACCTTACGGCACTATTAACGGCAGTGATTTCTTATTTTCTGTTTTTGCTGTAGTCGGTAGTTTTGTGGCTTATCATTTTTGGTATTTTATTAAGTATAAATTGTATAAATTTTAATGTCACCCCGTGGCTTGACCACGGGGTCCAGAAATATAATTTAAACTAATAATAATTTTAGTATTTTAAACTGGATGCCGTGGTCAAGCCACGGCATGACAAGTGTGATATGAGTATATGTGTAATATTTTGTAACATAATATAGCTTGTATAATTCGGCATAAAATATTAATATTTTAAATATATTTTTTATAGCCTCGCATGCAGCAAAGTACATTATTAAAACCGGTTAGTTGTTACGGGATCGGGGTTCACTCAGGAAAACGTACACAGTTAACTCTAGAGCCTGCTAAAGAAAATACCGGCATTATCTTCATTAGAACTGATATATCTTCTGAAATGAACTATATTGAGGCTAGTTATTTCAACGTCTCCGATACTTTATTATCCACCACTATAAGTAATGATTATAAAGTTCAAGTTTCAACAATTGAACATTTAATGGCAGCACTTTGGGGATGCGGAATCGATAACGCAATTATTAAAATTGATGGTCCTGAAGTACCAATCATGGACGGCAGTAGTAAACCTTTTGTGTTTATGATTGAATGTGCAGGAAAAAAATTACAAAATGCTCCTAAAAAATATCTGAAAATTTTAAAAGATATACAGGTAGTTCATAAAGATTGCGAATTATATTGCACTCCTTCTAGTCATATGACTGTAGATTTAACCATTGATTTTAGCAGTAAGGCTATAGGCAAACAAAATCTAAGTTTTTCAGACCAGGAATCTTTTACTAAAAATATTGCAGATGCCCGAACTTTTGGCTTTATGGAACATCTTAATTATTTGCAAAGCAAAGGACTTGCCCTAGGTGCTTCATTTGAGAATGCAATAGGAATAGACGAGCAAGATAAAATCTTGAACCCAAGCGGCTTGCGTTATAAAGATGAATTTGTTCGCCATAAATTATTAGATTTATTCGGCGATTTATATACCAGCGGTACTAACATTGTAAGTGCAATTAATGGCTATAAAACCAGCCATGCTCTTAATAATGAATTATTGCATAAAATATTTAGCGATACTACCTCTTACAAATTTGTAACTAGCAGTGAGTTATAATAATCATTTCATATTGTTAAATTTCGTTTCCTTTTTTGCGTCACTTTTGACCTTACACTTTGTGTCTTTTTTGTTTCAGCATTATTAACTTTATCTTTATCCATAGCTTTAGTTAAAGGGCTATATCCTTCGGCTTTACTAGGATTTTCATAAAATGGATTCATTACATTTTTAATATCTTTAACATAACTCTCTTTTCTATTATCCATTGTTATTTTATTTTTTCTAAAAAATTCTTCTAAACCGTTTCTTTTTATTTCAAAATTAAAACTGCCTCTTATTTCTCGAAATTTTTGTATTTTTTGGTCTTTATTCATACTCCAATAATTCTTATCCGTTATTAATTTTTTTAAAGCTAATGTTTGTAATACTTGACTCTTAGTATAATTCTCTAATTGTTCTAAATTTTCATATATAGGAGTATCTTGTTTTTTATATTCTTCATTTATATTTAATTTAAATATTGCTTTTATTTCTATTTTCTCCTTTTCAGTAAGACCGTCGATAATTAATGATGCGGTCGTAACTATGCCGTAACCCGTAGCTTTTAATATATCAAGCACATTACCGCTAGCACCTTTGATAATAGAAGCAGCCAAATTTGCGGCTCCACCTATATTATTTCCAAATATTCGTCCTGTACTTTTCAATTTATTTACATTTAACTGATACTTATCTTGAGTAGAATCCTTACCTGCCGTTTGCGGCGTATATAATTCATTTTTCAAAATATCTTTTAAGCTCGGTTCTAATGATAATATATAATCTTGCTGACTTTTAGCATTTCTGTTATGTACTAATAAATTATTCTCTTTATGAAGTTTACGCAAACTACGCACTTTCAAAGTCTCGTTTATAGCTTGAATTCCTACGCTAACACCTGAAACAACAGCTACAGCTATAATTATCGGTGATATAGGAGTAAAAAGTCCGGAAACTGCAATTGCTATAGAAGCTACGGAAACTGCATAACTTAAGCTATTACTAAATAATATTTTACCTATTTTGCTTTCTCTAAAGCTGGTCCAATAAGATTTCAACTTATTAAATATTTTTCTAATACTTGATTTTTTTGAATCAGACATTTATTTTTTTCTCCAAAGAACAAATATTTTTATAAATTTTTCTTTTATTTATTTAATTAACTTCTCTTACAACTTAAATTATAGTATAAATTCTAATAAAAAAACAAAATAAATGTCTGGAAAAGAGTTAAATAAAATTGTTGCAGCCATCTTATTTGCTAGTTTAATTGCTATGATGGTTGGGTTTGTTGCCAATATACTGTATAAACCTAATTTACAAACTTTGCATCGCGGTTACAGCGTTGCAGTTCACGAATCATCAGAAAATCAAGGTACTACGGCACTAGAGCAAGCACCAGTAAATATACCGGAATTGATGAAGACTGCTAACGCCGATAACGGCCGCGCGATAGCAAAAAAATGCTTAATGTGCCATTCTCTTGATAAAGACGGTCCAAATAAACTAGGACCTCACTTGTGGGATGTAGCTGGTCGCCCTAAAGCAAGCCT
>CAJYCR010000037.1:0-44510 GCA_913698115.1 Omalisus fontisbellaquei
CGGTGCAGGTCTTGCCATGGCTACTATGGACATTATTAAGCTTTACGGTGCGTCACCTGCAAATTTCTTAGATGTTGGTGGCGGGGCTGATCGTGAGCGTGTAAAAGAAGCTTTAAAAATAATTTTATCCGATAAAGAAGTGAAAGGAATTTTAGTTAATATTTTTGGCGGCATTATGCGTTGTGATATTATAGCAGAAGGGATTATTGCAGCTGCAAAAGAAATAGGTATAAAAGTGCCGTTAGTGGTTCGTCTAGCCGGTACTAACGTTGAAAAAGGCGAAGAGATTTTATCAAATTCCGGTTTAGAAATAATACCGGCACATGATTTAGCAGATGCTGCAAATAAAATAGTTGAGGCGATAAGGTAGAGGTTTCGGTATGTCATTCCCGCGAAAGCGGGAATCCAGAAAAAAAGCGAAATAAATCGAGCTTTTAATTTTAAAAACTTACTGTTTATTACTAGATTCCCGCTTTCGCGGGAATGACATAAAATGACGACACACACAAAATAAAAACGTAATCTATTAAAATAAATTATTACACATGGCAATATTAATAAATAAAAAAACAAAAGTAATCTGTCAGGGTTTTACAGGCTCACAAGGAACTTTTCACTCTGAACAAGCAATAGCATACGGTACTAAAATGGTTGGCGGTGTTACACCGGGCAAAGGTGGTGGAACTCATCTTGATTTACCGATTTATAATACCGTACATGAAGCAAAAGCAAAAACCGGTGCAAATGCTAGTGTTATTTATGTTCCACCTGCCTTTGCAGCTGATTCGATATTAGAAGCAATCGACGCCGAAATCGAAATAGTAGTATGTATTACAGAAGGAATTCCGGTACTTGATATGGTGAAAGTAAAACGTGCTTTAGTCGGTTCTAGAACTAGATTAATCGGTCCTAATTGTCCAGGAATTATAACCCCTGATGAATGTAAAATCGGTATAATGCCGGGGCATATTCACAAAAAGGGATCAATAGGTGTCGTTTCAAGATCCGGTACTTTAACTTATGAAGCTGTCGCTCAAACAACAGCCGTAGGGCTTGGACAATCTACATGCGTTGGTATTGGCGGCGATCCTGTTAATGGGACTAATTTTGTTGATTGTATTGAGATGTTTTTGAAAGATGATGACACAAAAGCAATTATTATGATAGGTGAAATTGGTGGTAATGCGGAAGAAGATGCAGCCGACTTTATCAAACAATCAAAAATCAAGAAACCTATTGTTAGCTTTATCGCGGGTATTACAGCACCTCCTGGTAAAAGAATGGGACATGCCGGAGCTATTATTGCCGGAGGAAAAGGAAGTGCCGAAGATAAGCTTGAAGCTCTACAAAGTGCCGGTGTGACTATTACTAGATCCCTTGCCGATATCGGTAAGGTTATGTTGGATTTGTTAAATAAAAGTTAGAATAAGATATATGCACTATCTCAAGACTAAATGAAATGAATAGTGCAGTTTATTTACTAAATAATGATTTTAGGAATTGAAGTAGACTTTTTGTGCAGCTTGCTTCTAAATATAATTTGTACGTCGAGAAGATAGCCGAATCCTCATGTACTTCTTTGTACACTACGGTTTTATGCTCTCGTGTTTCTTTCAAATTCCTCTTTTTAGCTAAGTTATACAAGAGGTCAATTGCAAAAAACTTAAAGCTTTTTATTTGCCATCATTTATAGCATAACTAATTTTGATTAAAAATCTCTTCTTTTTTCTTTGCAAAAGGACGAGCATCATAAAATAATTCTATACGAGAAATAAGATTGTCGGTAAAAGATAGTAATGAAGCTCCTCTAAAAATACCTATAGGCTCAGGACAATCAAACTCCAATGCCAACATAACCTTATCTCCATTATGAAATTTTTCACGAATTGTAAGATTCTTAAAGAACATCGAAAAGTTTTTAGCAGCTTCAACCACTGATTCTTTGCCGTCCATAATCGCTAATGGACCTATAAAATGAATATTAGAATGTAAGCATGAAGCCATTTCATCATAATTTTTATTAAGCATAGCTGTATAGTAAGATACTGCTATATTTAAATTTTTATCAGTCATATTATTCTCTATTAGTTTTTATACTTATAATATATTATTTTATGTAAATTTAAAGAGTGAAAAATGAGAAATATGCTTACTGATATCACATATGAGGTGGCTAAAACTAAAGATTTTTCGGCTATAAATAAATTATATGATAAAGTCGGATTTGTACATTCGCATCCTAATAAAGATATTGTGATTATAGGAAAAAACAATGATGAAATTATTGCTTTAGGTAGAATTGTCAGAATTGATGCTGATAATGCTGAGCTTGGCGGGATGTATGTAAAAGATAAGTGGAGAGGTTATGGTATAGCTAATTTGGTTGTCTCAAGGCTTTTAGAAATTTCTAAAGATTATCAATTCATTTTTTGTTTACTGTTTCAAAGATTATTAAATTTTTATATGAAATTTGGATTTATTAAACCGAAAGAACATATTATACCCATTGAAATTACTGAAAAACATAAATGGTGTAATAGTGAATATACTAAACCAGTAGAGATTTTAGTCTTAGATTATAAGCATCTTTATCAAAAGGTTTAGTAACTAATAATATACTAATTGCTTTTAAAGTAGTTTATATATAATTATTTTTACTTAAAATATTGCTTAAAACATGGAGATACAATGAGCTTCGAAAATAAATTAGTTATTATTGTAAATAAAGATATTGAAATAGGTGTTGCTATGAATGCAGTAGCACATTCTTCTCTTGCGATTGGAGCTTTACTTGAAAAATCTACTTGTTTCTTACAACCTAATGTTGATGCAAGTGGTAATAATTGGCAAATATCCGGAATGCCGTATATTATCTTACGTGGAAAATCAAGTGAGATAAAAAAAGCTGTACTTAGTGCAAAAGAATCAGAAGTTATGCAGTTAGCATTTGTAGATAGCATGACTGGGGGAACGTATTTAGAACAAATAGAAAATATTGCAAAGAAAACAGAAGAAGAGCATGTCTACTATTCGGCTGTTCTCTTTGGAAAATGGGATGTGGTTTCTCAGATAACAAAGAAATTTTCATTGTATAAGTAAGAAGTCATATCTAAGATAAAAGGTTTCATGACATTCCCGTACAAACTCATTGACTTAACGCATACGCTTGATAGCAACATTTCAACTTGGAATGGAAGTTGCGGTTTTCATCACGATCTGCATTTAGATTACTCTGATTGCGAGGGTGAGTATAAATTTCGTGTTATGAAAATGCGTATGCATGCCGGTATTGGGACTCATGTGGATGCACCAAGCCATTGTATTTTAGGCAGAAAATCTATTCATGAATTTGAGGTAAATGATTTAGTATCATCGATGTTTCGGATGAAGCACATGAACGTTACAGCGTAACTCCTGAAAATATTAAGGCGTTTGAAGTTATGCATGGTACAATTAGCCAAAATTCATGTGTTATGATTAAAACTGGCTGAGAAAAATTTTGGACTGAGCCTAAAAAATATCACAATAATCATCTCTTCCCCTCTGTATCTGCTGAAGCTGCTGATTGATTACTTAAACGCGGTGTAGCAGCTCTAGGCATAGATACCTTGTCACCAGACCGACTAGAAGATGGATTTAAAGTTCACAAAGCTTTTTTAGGAAACAATAGACCTCTTCGGAAACTCGCTTATGGTATTGATAAAAGTTAAAATAACTTAACCGATAACAAAAGTATTTTATTGATTTTTATTATCCCTAATTTCTTTAACTATATTTAGTAATTGTGGAAAATCTATTAAGCCCGGTATTAATTTTGAATCAATTATATATGCTGGGACTCCTTGAATTCTAAGGCTTCTAGCTATTTTCATATTTTGAGTAATTAAATCTTTAATCTCAGTGCTATCGGCAATTTCTTCAATTTCTGTAGCATTTAAGCCATTCTCAGTTAATAATTCTTTTATGGATTCCTTAGAAACATCTCTTATTTTTATTAATTCATCATGAACAGCTTTAAATTTACTTGGATTAACCTTATAAACAGCTAAAACTATTCTTGCAAGATATTCGGAAGCATCTCCAAGGATAGGGAGCGGTCGTAATACAACTTTAACTTTTGGATCATTTTGCAATAATTCGTTTATAGAAACATCACCTTTTTTACAAAAAGAACAATTATAATCATAAAAAGCAATTATTGTTATATCACCGTCTTTATTGCCTATGATAGGAAAGCTTGTGCTATCTTCAATACCTAACTTATTATCTTTTAGATAGTTATTAACTTTAGTCTCATTTTCCTGTACTTTACGTTTTTGCAAACCTTCAATTGATTCTATTATTATTTCCGGAGTTTTAAGCAAATAATCTTTGATTATTTCTTGGACTCTTTCCTCTTCACATTTTCTTGCATCTTCGTTTTGTTTAACCTCTATGGAAATCGGCTTTGTAGAATAAGTTTTCATCGTTTTGAAAACAAATAAAACTCCTATCACAACTACAAATATAACCAATATTTTACCTATAATATGCTGCATAAATATCCTTTAAATTTTATTATTATACTTTGAGTAATCAGTAGACGAAGGTCAATTTCAAAAAGAGCAAGGAGTTCACAAGGCGAGGAGCGGAGCGTATACTTAATACGTGAGCACCACAGCTCTTGTAGAACGACGTAGCCAATTTTTGAAATTCACCGAGTATACCTTACTTCTGTCTTATTAATCTGCTCTGATCTCTTTTCCAATCTTTTTCTTTAATAGATTGTCTTTTATCATGTAATTTCTTACCTTTAGCAATACCAAGCTCAACTTTTACTTTATTCTTTTTATTAAAATACATAGAAAGAGCAACTAGAGTATAGCCTTTTATTCTAATTCTACCGATAATTTTCTTTATTTCTTTAGTATGCAACAATAATTTACGAGGTCTTCTAGTAGAATGATTAAATCTATTCGCTTTTTCATATTCCGCAATATGGCAATTATACAAAAACACCTCATCTCCGGTATCTGCCGCATGACTTTCTTCTATAGAGGCTTTACCTTGACGCAAAGACTGTACTTCACTACCCTTTAATACAATACCTGCTTCTAATCTTTCTTCAATAAAATAATTAAAAAGTGCTTTCTTATTTTGTGCAATAACTTTCTTATATTCGGTCATATTTTTATGGATAGTGATGTTATGATGTTTTCAATTTGTTTTTTAGCACTATCACTTGCTTCAGTTAATGGGAGTCTAATTTCATTTTCACATAAACCTAAATAATGTGCGGCATATTTTATCGGAATCGGATTAGATTCTACAAATAATGCTTTATATAAAGGCAGTAATTTCTGATGGATTTCTAATGCTCCTTTAATATCGTTCTTATTCCATTTTTCTAATAGCTCTTTACATATATTGGGAACAATATTAGAGGCTACAGAAGTCCACCCTACCCCACCTTGAGCGTTAAAAGCTAAGACTACTTCATCATTACCGGTTAAAATGTTGAAATCCTTTTTAACTATTGCTCTAATCCGCAATGGACGTTCTAAATCTACTCCGCAATCTTTTAATGCTAAAATACGTGATAACTTGCTAAGTTTTAATATCGTCTCATCAGAAAAATCTACTCCGCTTCTAGTCGGTGCCGAATATAACATAATAGGTAAATTGCATGCTTCATGTATAGCCTCAAAATGCTTATAAATCCCGTGTTGGGTAGGTTTTACATAAGATGGAGGACTAGCCATAAAACCATCTACCTTGATTTTTGTAGACTCTGCTGCAAGCTCGCACGCATAGGCAGTATTATTTGACGAACACCCGCTTATTATAGGAATACGCTTATTAACGATTTCTACGCTAGTTTGCAGTAATAATTTATATTCTTCAAAACTCAAGCTACTGCCTTCTCCAGTTGAGCCTGCAATTAATACTGCATCGACTTCATGCTTTATTTGATGTTTTAAACTTTTCTCTAAAGCATATAAGTCTAACTTATTATCTTTAAAAGGTGTTATAAGTGCGGTAATTAAACCTTTAAATATATTGCCCATAGTTTTTTTGATAGATTTTAAATTTTATTATATTTGTATGTCATTCCTGCGAAAGCAGGAATCCAGCATAAAGCGAGATAAATCGAGCTTTCAATTTCAAAAATTTGCTATATTTATACTTTTTTTGGATTCCCGCTTTCGCGGGAATGACATCAAGTCTTAAGTTAACACTCAGGTGCCAGTGCTAGAATGACATATTCACTACTCCCTAACCAAACGATCATATTCTTTTTTTAAGGTATTTGCAATTTGATGATCATCGAAAATAATCTTTTTACTGCCGAGATCTATAGAATCAATATTTTGTACCTCGATTGCCGTACCTGTAACAAAACATTCGGTAAAATTCTCTACTTGCTCTAATTTCAAACGCTCTTCTTTTACTTCTAGACCTAAATCTTGTGCAATTTCAATAATAGTTTGTCTTGTTATACCGTTTAAAAACCTATCGGCAATCGGAGTATATAATGTTTTATCTTTAACAAAGAAAATATTTGTTGTAGTGCATTCAGCGATATAACCTTCATAATCAAGTAATAATGCATCATCATAGCCAAGAGCTTTAGCTTCTTTTTTACTCGTTATTGCCATATTATATTGAGCGGCAGATTTAGATTGTACCGGCGTGCTATCAGGCATTGCTTTACGCCAGCGGCTTATATGCAAATTTATACCTTTCTCAAAAGACCTTGGCATTGATGGAATACCGGCAATTAAAAGATTAGTAGATAACTCAGGATTAGTAATATTTAACGATTCGTCTCCGCACCAAATAAGCGGTCTTATATATCCATCCTTAATATTATTTTGTTTTATTACAAGTTCATGAGCTTTTATTATCTCATCCACACTATAAGGTACTTTCAAACCTAATGCTTCTGCTGATTTTACTAACCTTTCCGTATGTTCTTTTAGCTTAAAAACTTTACCGTTATAAGCTCTCTCACCCTCAAATACCGATCCTGAATAATGCAGGCTATGAGTCAAAACATGAATCCTTGCAAATTGATAAGGAACTAAATCACCGTTAATCCAAACATGCCAAAAAATTTGCTCTAGTTTTATCATTGTCATTAATTTATTTTTATATTAAAGTATTGTCAATCGTCATTGCGAGCGACTGTAGGCCTTGTTGCATGGCTCGAGAAACCCGTTCGATGTCATACCGTGGCTTGACCACGGTATCCAAAAAACAACTAAAATACTAATAATTTTAGTATTTTTAACTGGACCCCGCGATCAAGTCGCGGGGTGACAATGGAGAAACCGAGCCATGCAACAAGACCCTTCGCTCCTCGCAATGACGGAAAAGCTAACACCAATTTTTAAAATTAAACGAGTATACATGCAGCCACATAAAGCACATATTTTAATTGTTGATGATGATAGCAGAATATTAGCACTTTTACAGCAATTTTTAAATAAAAATGAATTTTTAGTATCAACGGCAAACTCAGTCATAGAAGCTAAAAATCTATTAAAAACTTCTAATTATGATTTAATTATTTTAGATGTTATGTTACCTGAAATAACAGGGCTTGATTTTGCTACTACTATAAGGGATGCCGGTAATAATATTCCTATAGTTATGCTTACTGCTTTATCGGAAGCAGGTGACCGTGTTAAAGGACTTGAAGCCGGTGCCTCTGATTATATAACTAAACCTTTTGAACCGAGAGAATTATTACTTCGGATAAATAACTTAATCAATAATTATAATAACTTTAAAAAAGAAACAAATATAATTAAATTCGGCAATAATTTCTATAATTTTGATACAAAAGAATTTACCAAGAATAATCAAATTGTATCTCTTAGCTCTACCGAACAAAAATTACTTGAAATATTAATAAAAAATTCCGGTAAATCCACTAGTCGTTTTGAACTTTCAAAAATTATGGGCGGGCTTAGTATGCGTTCTATAGACGTACAAATTACAAGAATAAGAAGTAAAATAGAAGACAACCCAAAAGAGCCGAAATATTTAAAAACCGTGCGTAATGAAGGCTATGCATTTTATATCTAAATTATTACCGAGAACACTGTTTATACGGTTCATGTTCATTATAATCATTCCGATTTTAATAGGACAAATTGTTGCTATATTCTTGTTTTACGATCGTCATTGGTATAATGTTTCATATTATACTAGTACTATTATTATCAATGAAATAGAATCGCTGATTAAAGAACATAGAAATAATTCAAGAGAGATAACCCATTTATCGGAAAATTATCTTAATTTATCTTATCAGTTTCAGATTAATAAAAAATTATCTATAAAACAGCCTAAATTAGGTGAGCCTTTAACTATATTTAAAAATATTTTAGCTACAAAAATCCATGAAAAAAATATAGTTAAACTGAATAAGGAAAATAAAATTGAAGTATTTTTAGAATTAAAAGATGGAATATTATATATTACTTTTCCTGCAAAATTACTACTTAATCCTACAGTATATATATTTGTTTTATGGATTATATCTTTAACTATTATATTACTTTCCGTTTCTATTATTTTCTCCAAAAATCAAATTAAATCAATACTCGCTCTTGCGGATAGCATGGATAAATTTGGTCAAGGTGTCTTAAAAGGTAAAAATTTTAAACCTTCAGGAGCCTTAGAAATAAGAAAAGCAGGACTAGCTTTTTTAAAAATGAAAACCCGTATTGAAAAACAAATTACTAAAAGAACCACTATGCTTGCTATGATCTCGCATGACCTTAGAACTCCTTTAACAAGGATGAAACTACAACTTGAATTGATGGAAGAAAGCGAAGAAACAACAGGATTAAAACAAGATATATTAACTATGCAGCAAATGATAAATTCTTATTTAGATTTTGCTAAAGGCGAAAGTACAGAAGAATTTGAAGAAATTTTATTATTACCTTGGATGGAAAAATTTTTAAACAAATGGTCACATGTAAATATTGAATTTATAAAACCTGCTAATTTAGATAAAGTGCTAATAAAGCCGAATTCTTTTGAAAGAGCCTTGTCTAATTTAATAGGTAACGCTATAAAATATGGAACTAAAATTAAAATATCTTTAAAAGATAATTCATCTACCGTAGCCATAATTATTGAAGATAACGGTATTGGTATAGATGATACGGAAAAACATCTCGTATTTAAACCGTTTTATAGATCGGATAAAGCAAGACAGCTTGATAATGCAAGTAACGTAGGACTTGGGCTTGCTATTACTAAAGAAATAATAAACGATCACAAAGGTTTTATTTATCTAGAAGATAGTAAGGATTTAGGCGGACTATCGGTAAGAATTGAAATACCTAGAATATAGGCTTTGTTTCCTATGGCTTGTTTTATGTCATTCCTAGCTAAAAGCGGGGCGTTGTTGCATGGCTCGTTTTATGTCATTCCCGCGTAGGCGGGAATCCAGGAAAAAATATAAATACAGCAAATTTTTAAAATTAAAAGCTCGATTTATCTGGATTCCTGCTTTCGCAGGAATGACATCTTGAACGTTCGTACACTAGCCGGTCAAACCACGGTATGACAAAAGAATTAAAATATAAAATAATGACTAATATAAAACATTTAGCAATAATAATGGACGGTAATGCTCGTTGGGCAGATCGGCATAACTTAGCAAAATCTGAAGGACATAAAGGAGGAGCCGATAAAATTCGTGAATTACTACCTGAATTTATTAACCTTGGTATACCTTATGTAACTTTATATACTTTCTCTTCAGAAAATTGGCAACGCTCAAGTACGGAAGTAGATTTTTTAATAAAACTATTAAGTATTTATTTAAAAACCGAATTAAACAATTTACATAAAAACGGTGTTAAAATAAAAGTAATAGGTAGGCTTAATTTATTAAGTAGTTCATTGCAAAAACAAATAAATAATGCTATAGAATTAACAAAAAATAATAATAAAATAACGCTTTGTATAGCTTTTAGTTATGGAAGTCGTCAAGAGATAGTTGATGCCTGCACAAAAATTATTGCAAGCGGTAAAAAAGAAGTAAGTGAAAGCGATATAGGGTACGCTTTATATGACCCTGAAATGCCGGATGTAGATTTATTAATAAGACCAGGCGGGGTTTAT
Source organism: Omalisus fontisbellaquei (assembly GCA_913698115.1). Classification (NCBI taxonomy): domain Eukaryota; kingdom Metazoa; phylum Arthropoda; class Insecta; order Coleoptera; family Omalisidae; genus Omalisus; species Omalisus fontisbellaquei. The sequence goes on from CAJYCR010000037.1 coordinate 10,132, forward strand.
CGCATCAGCAATTTCTTACTTTGGCAAGCAGCTTATGCTGAATTATATTTCTCATCCAAATATTGGCCTGATTTTAATAAAGATGATATACAAGAAGCTATAAATGATTACTCAAAAAGGAAAAGAACATTTGGCAAAAGATAAACAAAACATATATTTAAGAATCCTGTCCGGTATAGTTTTAGTGCCGTTATTTGTCGTAGCTATATTATGGTTTAAGCCTTTATTCTATATTCTAATGATATTAGTAGGTATGGGAATGTTAAGTGAATGGTATAATATGACCTACTCTTCTATTCCTTATCAATTAATCGGACTAATTATTATTCCGATCCCTATAGCTCTATTAATATTATTGGAAGATACTAATAGCCAGCTTATAATGCTGTATTTTTGCATTATTTGGTCCGTAGATACTTTCGCTATGATTGGCGGCAAAACTTTTAAAGGAGCAAAACTTGCTCCAAAAATCAGTCCTAAAAAAACTTGGAGCGGTCTGATTACAGGAGTATTATCGGCAGGTATAGTTGCGGTATTAATTAATTTTATACCAAGCTTTCATATTGAAAATTACTATTTTTCAAATAAAGTTTATTTGTTTATAATTAGTTGTATATTAGCATTAATAGCACAACTAAGTGATTTATTTATTTCATATTTTAAGCGAAAATTTAACATTAAAGATAGCGGTCACATAATACCGGGTCATGGAGGAGTGTTAGACAGATTTGATAGTATTATTTTAACTGCTCCGGTATTGTTTCTTATAAGTATACTCTAATCGTCATTGCGAGCAGCCATAGGCTGCGTGGCAATCTCGTCAAATATTCTGAGATTGCTTCGTCACTACGTTCCTCGCAATGACGAAAAATTTGGTCCATTATAACTTATGATAATACATTTAAATAATCATTCTAAAAAAATAATTTTAAATATATTTTTAGCGTTACTGCTTGGATATTTTGTTTTTCATTGCATATATGGTAATAAAGGGATTATTGCATATTTAAAAGTAAATAGGCAGCTTGAAAAAGCTTATGATGAATTAAAAACCTTACGAGCAGAAAGAGTAGAACTTGAACATAACGTCAAATTACTCCGCACGGAATCGCTAAATAAAGATATGTTAGAAGAACAAGCAAAGAAAGTTTTAGGAGTAGCAGATCCTAAAGAGCAGGTGTTTACAATAAAAAATTAAAAAATATGAAATATATGACTCCTGTGAATTGAAGGGTTGAGATACGAAGTTCAACTTGGAAAAGAGCAAGGAGTCTGTAAGCCGAGGAGCGGAGCGTATACTTAATACGTGAGCATCCGAGGACTTACAAAGACGACGCAGCCAATTTTTCAAGTTCAACGAGTATATTATGACTATAAAAATTTATCAAAACGACCTACCAAATAATTTTGAATTTGAAGGGGATATTGCTATAGATACCGAAACAATGGGGCTAAATTTACATAGAGATAAACTATGTTTGCTACAATTTAGTAACGGCAACGGTGAAGCCCATCTTGTTCATTTTGTAAATCAAGATTATACTGCTCCTAATTTAAAAGCATTATTACTAGATAAAACTAGATGCAAGATATTTCATTTTGCTAGATTTGATTTAGCAGCCATAAAAAAATACTTAGGTATAGATTTAGAAAATATATTTTGTACTAAAATATCTTCAAAACTAGTTAGAACCTATACGGATAGCCACGGTCTTAAGGATTTATGCCGAGAACTCCTTTCCGTAAATATTTCCAAACAACAACAATCTTCTTACTGGGGAGCTGAAAATTTATCTCCGGAACAACAAGAATACGCAGCCAAAGATGTGCTTTATTTACATCAGTTAAGAGATATTTTACAAAAAATGCTACTTAGAGAAAATAGGCTCGAACTCGCTCACGACATCTTTCGTTTTCTACCGACAAGAGCTAATTTAGACCTTATCGGTTGGAATGAAATTGACATTTTCATGCATTAATTTAAATTAATAAAAATATTAAATTATTAACATAATAAATTGACTCTAGGTATAAAATCAGGCACACTATTTAAAGAGGCTATAGATATAGCACCTTATGATTTTGACTTTATGTCATTGCTGTGAAAAGGCGTTGTTGCATGGCTCGATGTCATTCTCGCGTAGGCGGGAATCCAGTAATTAAAACGTGCATATACAACAAGTTTTTAAAATTAAAAGCTCGATTTATCTCGCTTTACACTGGATTCCCCACTTTCGCGGGAATGACATTAATCGTAGGGTACTATAACTAGCCTCCTAGTAGCTAATTGATTTTTTTAAATTACTTAGCATACATAATTAATCACTAAAATAGGGGATCTTTATGACTGATAAAATAACAACACTCTTAGATTCAAATAAAGGACTAAATCTAAGCCTAGAGAGTACAAATGAAGTCGGTTATCCTAATGGTATAACTTATGAAAAACAAAAAGAAGACAATAATTCAGGTGATACAGATTTTACAGCATCAAAAGACGAAAATGCTTTAGATCCAGACACAATTCTATCCATGACTCTAAGCGGTATATTTGAAGAGATAAGATCACAAGAAGAAACAAATATTGCAAGCGATGAACAACCGTCAGAAGAAGAAGATAATTTGGATGTTGATAGTGTAAATGCTCTAGATCCAGACACAATTCTATCCAGCGGTATATATGATGATATAAGCACACAAGAAGAAACAGATATTGAAAGCGATATACCTGAACCAGTATCAAAAGAAGAAAGTACTTTAACTGCTCCAATTGATGCAAGTGCTACAGCTTTTATAGAACCAAAAAACGAAAATACTTTAAGTATTGATAATAATGTGAATGCTTTAAGTATTAATATTGTTGTCGCATTTTGTTGGTGGGCAGTAAATTATGTAATAGAATCAGTCATAAGAAATATTTGTAATTACCTTAAAGAGACTCCGATTCCACAGGAACATACAGAGCCACGATTTCCGTTTGATCTTGAAAAAATGAAAGCCAATGAACCGGCTGCTTTTGAAGCGATTATGATTGGAAAAAACATAAATGAGGTGGTTGAAATTGGAGACATGTCTTATATGGTTGACGCAAACTAAAGTGTAATGCACCTAAGCACACTCTACTGACATTCGTCATTGCGAGCGGGGATTCTGCTATGTCATTCCCGCGGAAGCGGGAATCCAGTACTTTAAAGCTTGTTAAAAGCTCGATTTATCTCGCTTTACACTGGATTCCCGCCTACGCGGGAATGACATTATAAATAATAGGCGAGACGACGAGTAACGCAGTAGGCGAATCCAAATCAATTGACTATAATATTCACAATTTTACGGGGGACAAGAATAATCTTCTTCGGTTCTTTTCCTTCTAAGAACTTTTGTACCTTCGGCAGATTGACGGTAATTTGCTTTACTTCATCTTCACTTATGGAAGTTTCAAACTCATAGGTATCACGGAGTTTGCCGTTAACCTGCACTGCCATAATATATGTATCTAACTCTAGCATTGATTCATCAAATACAGGAAAAGCTGAGTTATATAACCACGTTCTATTGCCGAGCTTTTGCCAAATTTCTTCCGTAATATGCGGGATAAAAGGATTTAATAGTTGTACTAAAACATTAAAGCCATGCCTTACGGTTTTTACATCCACCACTTCTTTACTAAGCTCAGCAGATATAGCATTAGAAAGCTCACGCATGCGTGCTATTGCTCTGTTTAGGGCAAAATGTTTTATATCATCGGCTACGTGTTTTATGGTAAAATGAACTAATCTATTAAGTTCTTTATTAATTTCACTATTCACACTATCTTTTAAGGAAACTATCACCTCAAACATATGCTCAAGCTTATTAATAAAACGTGAGCAGCCTTCAATGCCGCTTGCCGACCATTCTAGATCTTTCTCAGGCGGACTATCAGACAGCACAAAAAGCCTAATTGCATCTGCCCCATATTGCTCTTGCATTGTCTCAAGATCGATGAGATTCTTTTTAGATTTGCTCATCTTCTCTATACGACCTTGTACAACTAAGCTACCGCTTTCTTTATGGAAAAATTCATTACCCTTTTTAACTACTTCTTCAGGATATAACCAATTATTATGCTCATCTTTGTAAGTAGCATGCAGCACCATCCCTTGAGTAAAAAGCCCTTTAAAAGGCTCACGAACGCTTACATAATTTTGTTCGTTCATTACTTTTGTGAAAAACCTTGCATATAACAAATGCATTACTGCATGCTCTATGCCGCCTATATATTTATCGACCGGTAGCCAGTAATCACAAGCTTTTTTATCGGTCATCTCTGTAGCATTGCTATTGCAATATCTAGTAAAATACCAAGATGACTCAAAAAACGTATCAAAAGTATCGGTTTCACGAATAGCCGGCTTATCGCATTTCGGACAATTAACATGTTTCCAACTAGGGTGATGATCAAGCGGATTACCGTGACCGTCAAAGTTTACGTCATCAGGTAAAGTAACAGGTAAGTCTTTATAAGGTACGGGAACTATGCCACAAGTTTCGCAGTGAATCATAGGAATCGGACAACCCCAAAAACGCTGTCTTGAAATCCCCCAATCTTTCAAACGATAATTTACGCTGCGTTTGCCTATCTCTAATTTTTCAAATTCCTCGATTACTTTTCGCTTTGCTTCATTACTAGTTAAGCCATTTAGAAAATCTGAATTAATTAAAATTCCGTCTTCCGTATGATCCGTTTCAACTACCTGTTTTATAGGTAAATTCATTTTAACGGCTAATTCATGGTCACGTTCATCATGAGCAGGACAGCCAAAAATTGCACCTGTGCCGTAATCCATTAGCACGAAATTAGTAATAATAACCGGTAGTATTATATTTGGATCAAAAGGATGAATAACGTAAAGACCTGTAGCTACGCCCTCTTTTTCAGCTTTGTCTAATTCTGCAGAGCCGCTTATATTTGAGCATTTAGCTATAAAGTTTGATATCTCAGGTGTTTTGGAAACTAACCGTTCTATTATCGGATGATTAAAGGCAATTCCTATAAAGCTAGCTCCGAAAATAGTTTCAGGTTTGGTTGAGAATACTTCTATAGTAGTATCTTCATTAGACCTCTTCGGAAACTCTACTTCTAGGGGTAATTTGTACGTCGATCCGGTACTCGAATCCTCACGTACGCTTGTGTACGCTGCGGTTCTGTGTTCCGTGTCTCCTTCAAATTCCTCCCTATAAGCGAGTTTCTGAAGAGGTCTATTATCCTTAATTTTGAAATGAAAATTAGCACCTATCGATTTACCGATCCATTTCTCTTGCATAGACCGAACAGCTTCAGGCCACTCTTTTAAATTCTGAATTTCATTTAATAACTCTTCGGCATAGTCAGTGATTTTTAAGAACCATTGTTTTAAATAGCGTTTTTCGACTATTGCACCTGAACGCCAACCACGTCCGTCAACAACTTGCTCATTTGCAAGCACGGTATTATCAACCGGATCCCAATTAACAAGCGATTCTTTTTGATAAGCAAGATTCTTTTCATAGAGTTCTAAAAAGAATTTCTGCTCATGTTTATAATACTCAGGATCGCAACTATTTATCTCTCTAGACCAATCATAAGAAAAACCCATAGATTTTAACTGCTTTTTCATATTCTCGATATTAGAATATGTCCAATCTTTCGGGTGAGAATTATTTTTTATTGCAGCATTTTCGGCAGGCAAGCCGAAAGAATCCCAGCCCATCGGATGAAGCACGTTAAAACCTTGCATAGTCATAAATCTAGCAATCACATCACCTATAGAATAGTTGCGTACATGACCTACATGGATTTTACCGGAAGGATAAGGCAACATTTCAAGTACGTAATATTTTGGCTTATTACTCTCGTTTAATACCTCAAAAGCTTTTTCTTCTTGCCAGATTTGCTGCCATTTTTGTTCTGTTTGGTTCATATTTTTTTATATAATTTACTTGTCACCCCGTGGCTTGACCACGGGGTCTTGTGTCACAGACTGTGTCCTGAGATACCGTGGAGGGGTCACGGTATGACACCGAGTGGAATATTACCTCGCACTATTAATATATATCTCTCTAGCTTTTCTTAAAATTTTATCCTCAAGCGTAATAGCAAGATTTGAAGTATTTTCATTAAGTACCCATTGCTTGTTCTTAAGCATTTCTTCAAATACTTTTACTTCAATTGAATCAGGGCTTATTACATCGTCTTTGATAAATATATTTATTTTAAATCGAAAATTAGGGTTAGAGCGTGGGCTATACCATTCCGTAATGATCACACCGCCGTTTGAGTCTGCTGATGCAAGAGGAGCAAAACTTATAGTCTCTAATGCTGCTTGCCAAAGATATTTATTAACTGAACCTCCTACAGCCTTAGTAGATTCGTTTTTTACCCTGCCCGGTCTAAAAACTAATCCTTCTTCACCTGCTATAGAACCTACCTCGTCCCACTTCTGCTCTCGTTCTGTTTTTGGATAATCATCCGCCAAAATGCTAGTACTTACTGCACTAAGTACAATTACAAAAAATAATCCGATAATTTTTTTCATAACCAATATTTAATTAGGGTGCTTGAGGGAAATAATAGAGAAGCTTTGGCTATTAGTCAAAAATTATTTAAACTAAATAATATGTCCTTCCCATTGTCCTTTGGCGTTGTTGTATGCCTCAGAAAACCCACTCGATGTCATCCAGCGACTTGATCGCGGGATCCAGTTAAAGATACTAATATTATTAGTATTTTTTATTGTTTTTATGAACCCCGTGGTCAAGCCACGGGGTGACACAGTGGATTTTACCGATCCACGCAACAATGCCTTCGCTGTGACATAGGGCAGATTTAATTATTTCTCAGAAATAAATTCAAAACGTGGAATATTTTTGCCGTTTAATAAAACCTTTCCGTTAAACATTTCAAGCGGTCTTACCCAAAGCTGAAAATCATCATATAATGCTTTATAAACTACTAACTCTTCCAAAGTTTCGGTATGTTTTGCGGTATCTATAACTTGGTATAGTTTTCCTTTGTAATGCTTATATATTCCGACTTTCATAAAACTTATACCTTAACAGGCATGACGACAAAAATATCTTTAGGATTCTCAGGAAATTTAATAAGTACCGGTGCTGAAACATCTGAAAAATATAATTCTACTAAATCCGATTTTACAGCTTTTAATACATCTTCTAAATATTGTGGATTAAAACCTATAGCTAAAGACTCATCGCTATTATATTCATAAAGATTTTCCTTATTTTGTGAAGAATTAATAACTTCTTTTGCATTGCCTCTTGCTTCGCCGACAGCACTAATCTCTAAGGTTTCACGAGATAACGATAATTTTATCGCTCTAAATTTTTCAACGGTTATTATCGCTATTCGTTCAATGCTATCTGCAAATATTTTTCGATTAATTACTAATTTTGAACTGCTGCTTTCCGGAATAAAAGCACTATAATCAGGAAAAGTACCATCTATAAGCTTTGATAGCATAATAGTATTTTCATTACATATAAATTTAACTTTATTGCTACTTAATAAAATTTCTATATCTGCATTTATATTTTTAGGATCTTTAACTATTTTTAAAATTTCCTCTGCACTTTTCTGCGGTAATATAACTCCAAAATTCTTTATTTGTTTCTCTAATGTTACCCATGAAATCGAAAGCCTATGCCCATCGGTACTTGCCGAACAAAACTCTTTGTCTTTTATATGTAAATAAACACCGTTTAAATTATAACGAGTTTCATCTAAAGAAATCGAAAATTTTGTTGATTCGATTATTTTAGCAAAATCCGTGCAGGAAATTTTAAAACTTGCTTCAGGATTAATACTGTCCATTGCAGGAAAAGAACTAACCGGCAAAGTAAATAAATTAAATTTACAATTTTTTCCTTTGATTTCAAGTCCCGTTGTACCTAGATCAGTTAATGTAAGCTCAGAATCCGGAAGTTTTCGGACTATATCATTTAGAGTTTTTGTAGAAACGGTAAGTTCACCTTCACTTACTACCTGTACTGCTATTTTTTGACTTAAGTACAAATCCATATTAGTAGAACTAAGCTCTAGATTGCCGTCTTTTGCCGATAATTTAATGTTTGCATATTCAGGTATTACATTACGTTTTTCAACAACGGAACTTGCAAACCCTAAGGACTGAACTAACGTTTTTGTTTCAACTATTAATTTTAACATATTGTTATTCTCTTAATGTTCCTTGAAATTTTTGCGAGATAGCAGCAATTAAATCTTTACTGAACGAATTTAAATCAGTATCAGACAACGTGCGATCATCTGCTTGTAGCTCTATTTTAATCGCTATAGATTTTTTACTTTCAGGTAATTTATCACCGCTATAAATATCAAATAATATAACTGATTTGACAAGCTTTTTATTAAAATTATTTATATATGATATTATTTCACCACTCGCTTGATCTTGATCAACAATAAATGCGTAATCTCTAAAATTAGCTTGGAAATCCGATACTGTAAATTCGTCTCTTTTACCGAATTTAGCTTTTATCAACGGCAAATTCGTAATATTTAACTCGAATGCAAATATTTCCTGGTTAATATCATAATATTTCAAAATTTTAGGGTGTATCTGCCCAAAAGACCCAAGTAAATTTTTACCAAGCCCTATATTTACTGCTCTGGTTGGATGATAATATTGTGGTACTGCTGTCCCATTTGTGGTTATACATTTATCTATAGATAATCCTGCATAATCAGCTACCAACTCTAAATCACCTTTGAGATCAAAAACATCATAGCTCCGCCCTAACGAATGAGGGTTCTTATTATTATATGAACCGGTTATAATTGCAGTTAAATAAGTTGCTTCCGTATTTAAATCTATAAAACTCGGACCGACTTCAAAAAACGCCATATCTTTTATAGAGCGTGCTAGATTTTTACTTACTATATTTAACAAATTCGGTAATATAGTAGGACGCATATAATTGTCCTCTATACTTATAGAATTAAGCAAAAATAACTCTTCTTTCACTTCCGCAAACAATTTTGCATCTTCACTATTCATAAAAGAATTAGTTACTACTTCATCATAGCCTTTGCTTGCTAATATCCTTTTAAAACTAGAGATTCTTTTATGCTCTCTTAGCTTATTATTATCTTGGTCTAGTTCGGGTAATTTTATACTCTCTATTTTATCATAACCGTAAATACGAGCGATTTCTTCAGCTATATCTTCTAAAATAGTTATATCGTGACGCCAAGAAGGAGCTATTACCTTTATAATCTCATCTTTAACATCCGTAATAAATCCTAGTTTATTTAATATAGTTTCTATCTCTTTAATATTTAGTTTAATTCCTGTAATTTTTTCTAAATAGCATACTGAAAAATCTAAAGGTTTTTTTTGCGACTCTTTTTCACCGACTTTCACTACTGCCGATACTTCACCGTTTCCACATATTGACAAAATAAGATTAGTTGCTATGTCCAAAGCCTTTTCAGTAAAATTTCTATCGATATTACGCTCATTACGATATCTAGCATCCGTATCAATTTGGAATCTTCGCCCACTAGCTGCAACAATTTTAGCATTAAAGCAAGCAGCTTCAAGTATTATATTAGTCGTACTATCTAGACAACTACTATCAGCCCCGCCAATGACACCGGCAAGACCATGGATACCGCTTTCATCTTTTATAATTAAATCATTTTCGGTAAGTAAATATTCTTTGCCGTTTAGAGCGTGGAATCGATCAGTGTCATCCCGCGGCTTGACCGCGGGAGCCATAGAACAATTTACAGCACTAGTAATTTCATTGGATCCCGCGGTCAAGCCGCGGGATGACAATTGTCTATCCTCACAATGACGACCTACGCTAATACCCCCCCGTATCTTATCCGCATCGTAAGCATGCATTGGCTGCCCGAAGCTATAGGAAATGTAATTTGTTACATCGACTAAGCTTGAAATAGTTTTTACCCCAACATTTTTTAATAATTTCTGTAACCAATCAGGGCTTGGTTTATTCTTTAAATTTCTTATTTCTCTAAATGTAAATAAAGGGCAAGCTTCTTTATCCTGTACGTTAAGCTGCATTTTAGAAGTAAATGTACTCTTTATTTCCGGAATTTCTAGCTCTTTAAGCATTCCTATTCCTTTAGCTGCTAAATCTCTTGCAATGCCGTAAACTCCAAGTGCATCACCACGATTAGGAGTAACGTTAATCACAAATATAGGATCATCTAAACCGTAATATTTAGTAAAAGGCTCTCCAACGACGGCATCTTCAGATAGCTCCATAATCCCTTCAGACTCTGAAGCAAGCAATAATTCCTCTTCAGAGCAAAGCATACCGCAGCTTTTTTCGCCTCTAATAACAGATTCCTTAATCTTAAACTTACCGTTTGGTATCTCAACTCCGATATTTGCAAGCACTACTTTTATGCCTGCTCTTGCATTGCTTGCTCCGCAAACTATTTGTAGCATTCCACTTTTAGTCTCAACGTCACAAAGCTTTAACTTATCGGCTGACGGGTGAGGTTTAGTACTTGCAATATAAGCTACTTCAAACTTTTGTAACTCTGCCGCCTTATCTATCATCTCTTCTACTTCAAGACCAATAGCTGTTAGAGCTTCGGCAATTTCAGTAACTGAAGCCGATGTCTCTAAAAATTGCTTTAACCATGATAATGTAAATTTCATTTCGTTAGCCCTCCTGCTAAATTCGGTATCTCAAAGCCTCCGAAATTATAATGTTTAAGCCAACGCATATCTCCTTCAAAAAACTGTCTTAAATCTTTAATATTATATTTTAGCATTGCAAAACGCTCTACCCCAAGCCCGAAAGCAAAACCTTGATACTCATTGCTATCGATTCCGACATTCTTAAGCACGTTTGGATGAACCATCCCGCATCCCAACACTTCAAGCCATTTATCGTTTTTATTCATCCGAATATCAACTTCGGCAGAAGGTTCGGTAAAGGGGAAAAAGCTAGGTCTAAAGCGTAATTCAATATTAGAGTTTTCAAAAAAGCTTTTTATAAATTCCGTAATAACGTATTTTAAATGCCCCATATTGATATTTTTATCAATAACAAGCCCTTCTATTTGGTGAAACATCGGCGTATGAGTCATATCCGAATCGGATCTATAAGTTCTACCTAGCGCTATAAACCTAAAAGGTGGTTTACCGTTTTTCATTGCTCTAATCTGCACTGTTGAGGTATGAGTACGTAGCAACATCGGTTTATCGTTTTCTTGTCCTTTTAAATAAAAAGTATCATGCATTTGTCTTGCCGGATGGTCATCTTCAAAATTGAGAGCGGTAAAATTATGGAAATCATTCTCAATATTCGGTCCGTTTTCTATAGTAAAACCAAATTGTGAAAATACTTGTATTAACTCCTCACTACATTGTGTTATTGGATGAATAGAACCTTGTTTATATCTCCTTGCAGGGATTGTTAAATCAATTTTATCGGCAGCAAGTTTAAAATTTAGTTCCTGCTCCTCTAAAATTTCTTCTTTTTCTTTTATTATATTCTGTATTTTATCTTTTAATTTATTGATTTTAAAGCCAAATTCTTTACGTTCTTGTTCATTTAAACTACCTAGTTTTTTAAGCTCACCGGTCACTATACCGTTCTTGCCTAAAAATTCTACTTTATATTCTTGTAGATCTTTTAAGTTTTGTACTAATAAGATTTTTTCCTCAGCAAGTCTTAATATTGTTTCTATATTTTCCATGATTTTTTGTTTTTTTATTATATAACAGGGCGTCATTGCGAGGAGAGGCAAAGCCTCGACGCGGCAATCTCAGGAATTTGTTATTATTTCATGAGATTGCCACGCAGCCTACAGCTGCTCGCAATGACGGGGTTGGTATCCACGCCGCAATGACGAGGTAGTTAAACCAACTCACACCTCATATGCCCTTCCTCTATCCCCACCAACTTCGCTTTAAATATCTGTCCTATTTCTAAAGGTTCATCTAGCTTTACTGGAATAAAATTTTCGGTATGGGCAATATTATTATTCTCTACTAATAACTCCACTTTCTGCCCTATATGCTTTTTAAAGAATTCGGTCAATTGATTTTGCCCCTCTTGCCTTAAAATCTCTGCTCTTTCTTTCCTTATATCTTTTGGTACTTGCGGCATACGAGCTGCAGGTGTCCCTTCTCTTTCCGAATAAGGAAAAACATGTAAATATTGCAGTTCTGCTTCCGTGATTAGTTTTCTAGTATTTTCAAACATTTCAGGAGTTTCCGTCGGGAAACCAGCTATAATATCAGCTCCAAACGATACTTCAGGTCTTATTGCCCGTATCTTCCGACAAAACTCTATTACATTTGCCCTATTATGCCGTCTTTTCATACGCTTCAATATCATATCGTCGCCTGCTTGCAAACTAATATGAAAATGCGGCATTATCCTCTCACTATAAGCTATAAGTTCAAAAAGTTCATCATCTATTTCAGCTACATCTATCGAAGATAAACGAAGCCTTTTTAATTCAGGGACTAAATTCAAAACTCGTTTAATCATTTGTGCGAATGTTGGGCTTCCCGGTAAATCACTACCGTAAGCCGTAACATCAACACCCGTAAAAACCACTTCTTTAAAGCCGTTTAATACTAATAACTTTACCTGCTCTGCTATAGCTCCTATCGGTACTGACCTACTTTTACCTCTGCCGTAAGGGATAATACAGAAAGTACAAAAATGATCGCAACCGTTTTGTACCTGAATAAAAGCACGAGATTTACCGTCAAAACTACTTACCAAATGACCTGCCGTCTCTTTCACCGACATTATATCGTTAACTACTATTTTTTCACCTGTAATTTGGTAATAGCTAGGCAATAATTTCTCTTCATTACCTATAACCTTATCAACTTCCGGCATATCACCGTACATTTTTGGCTTAGTTTGAGCACTGCAACCTGTAACAATAATTTTTAAATCAGGATTATTTTTTTTAGCTCTGCGAATAGCTTGTCTTGCTTGTTTCTCAGCTTCTTTAGTTACGGCACAAGTATTAAATACCGCCACATTATCGATACCCGATAATTCCAAGTTTTTTCGTATTATCTCACTTTCGTAAATATTAAGCCGACAACCAAATGTTACTACTTCTTGCTTCAGATTATTGCTCACAATAATATACTCCTTCAGCTACTATTGCGGCAGGTCCTTGCATTATTATATTGCCGTTTTCTTCTTTCATAGTAAGGCTACCGTGCTTAAACACTACCGTACTTGGTGAATGGATAAAACCGAGCTTTAAACCGGCAGCAAAACTGCCACAAGCCCCGCTTCCGCAAGCAAGCGTTAGCCCTGCCCCTCGCTCCCAAACAGATAGATAAATTTTATTGTCTTTAATTTCGGCAAAATTAACGTTTACCCCATCTGCGAATAATTCCTTAGCCTGCAATTTTTCACCGACAATTTTTTGATCTTGAAGTTCTAATTTACTAAAAATAACCAAATGCGGATTACCGACATCAACACAAATAGTTTCCTTTAAATCAATCATATAACGCTCTACGAATTTCCAAATCTTATCACGACTTGGCATCCAAGACTCGTTAAAACTAACGGTTCCTACATTAACGCTAATCTTATTTTCATCTTCCACATTACATAGCAATTTTTTATTACCTACCATTACGGTAATATCTTTCTTTCCCGTATCAAGATAAACTAAATTGGCTAAACATCGTGTAGCATTACCGCATAATTTAGCACTAGAGCCATCTATGTTATATATAATCATTTCATAAAAATCATCACGCTCTTCATAAATAATAAACTGATCACAGCCGATACCCGTATGACGATCTGCCATGTTTTTTGCTAATTGTGATAAATCATATGAAATTGTTAAATCCCGTTTGTTAACAAATACGAAATCATTACCAAGACCATGCATTTTTACAAAATTAATTTTACTAATCATAATCAATTATAATATTTAAGATTGTATTATAGCAAATTATAGCAAATTTGCTATAATGAAGTTATTATATATAAAAAATAGAAATGAAAGTACTAAATATTATGCTAAGCCGTGATCTTGGCGGCATTCAACAAGCATTTCTAGATTATAACGCAGCTCTTGAAATGCAAAAAATTGAGGTTATAAACGTCACTTCTTACAAAGCAAAAATAAACTCCTTTTTACTCTCCATACGATGTCATTCCCGCGAAGGCGGGAATCCAGTAAAACATATAAATTTTTGTACCAAATTAAAATTATTTTTTCTGGATTCCCGCTTTCGCGGGAATGACATCGATAGAAACTTCAAATTACTTAACTTAAGCCCTTTTGACTTAATCTCAATTCTTATTCTTAAATATATAATCTATAAAACTAAGCCTGATATAATCATAGCACACGGTAATAGAGCAATAAATTTTAGCAAATTTGCTAAATCACAAAATATAAAATTAATCGGTATCGCTCATAATTATGGTCTAAAAGGACTACGTAAATGTGATTTTGTTATTGCTCTAACACATCATATGAAAGAATTCTTACTAAAAAATAACTTTGCCGAGTCTAGGATATTCATCCTACCAAACATGATAAATATTACTAAAGAATTTATTCCAAATAAAATAGACTTCCTGCATAAGTCATCTTATAAAGAGGAATTTGAAGGAGACACTTCACCTCGAACCGCAGCGTATATAGACATACGTGAGGATTCGAGTACCGGATCGACGTACAAATTGCCTTTAGAAGTTACTTATGCAGGAAGTCTAATATATAGAAAACCTGTCATAATTGGTGTACTAGCAAGATTTGTAGCTAAGAAAGGTGTTGATGTTTTTATTAATGCTATAAAAATTCTAAAAGAAAAAAAATATAATATTCAAGCAGTTATAGGTGGAAGCGGCGAAGAAAAAGATAATTTAATTGCTTTATCTAATAAACTTAATTTACAAGATCAAATATCATTTACGGGCTGGGTTAACGATAGAGATAAATTCTTTAAACAGATCGATATTTTTTGTCTCCCGTCACTGCATGAACCGTTTGGCATTATAGTGCTTGAAGCAATGGAGGCAAGCGTACCTATAGTTAGTACAGATACTGAAGGACCTACAGAGATTATAACAAATATGAAAGACGGACTTATTTGTAAAGCCGGCTCGATGGAAGATTTAGCAGAAAAAATTGCCTATCTAATAAATAACCCCTTAAAAGCAGAAGAATTTTCTAAAAATGCCTACCTTACTCTCAAACAAAATTATGATATTAAAGTTGTTTCCAAGAAGTTAGCAACATTATTACTCAGTTACAAAAATAGTTAGTTGAAAAAATAATAGTCTATATTGACATAGCGGTTTAAAGATTCATAATTAAAATTAAGTAATGTTAATTTATTTTAATGAACCTATTAAAGAGTTTTATGTCATTCCTGCGTGGATCAAAAAAAGCACTCGGTGTCATACCGTGGCTTGACCACGGTATCCAGAAAATAACTTATTATATACGTTGTTTTAGCGTTTTTAACTGGACCCCGTGGTCAAGCCACGGGGTGACAATGAAGAATAACATACTAGTTTCATCAATTTTTATATTCCTTCTATGTAATTGTAGTGCTAAACAAAATAATACTATACCTAACCTCCCATTACCTACTAGTTGGAATAATTATTCTCTAGAACAAAATAATAATTCATCATCCAAGTGGTGGTTACAATTTAATGATCCAGTATTAAATCAGTTAATTGAAGAATCTTTAGCTGGTAATTCTGATATTGAGCTAGCAATGAGTAATGTGCTAGCGGCAAAAGCACAGCTTAACCTTGTTAATTCTTATAGATTCCCGCAAATCAATTTACAAGGCGGAGCAAATCGAACAAAAAACAGTAATCAAACAAAAGCACCGAATGAGCCAAAATTCTCTAATAATTTCGGGTTAGCAAGCGTGCTTAATTACGAGCTAGATTTGTGGGGGGCAGCTGCAAACGCTAGCGAGTCAGCTAAAAAAACTTTCCTTGCAAGTGAGTATAGCAAGGCATCGGTACGTTTATCGGTTATAAGTAACGTTACCATAAGTTACTTTAATCTTTTAGCATTAGACAAACAAATATATCTAACTGAAAAGCTAATTGAAACTCAAACGGCAATTTGTGAATTAAATCAGAAATTATATAATCTTGGCGTGGGTGATTTAATATTGGTTAGCGAAGCTGCTTCCGAGCTTGCACTTACTAACTTATCATTACCACCTTTAAAACAACAAAGACATGAGCAGGAAACAGCTTTAAAAATTTTAGTAGGTAGGACTCCTGAAAATATTGTAAACGGCTTAATTTATCGTGATAAACCAATAGATTATTTTCCGGTGAAGCCGGTACTGCCTAAAATATTACCGTCAGAACTTTTAGAGCAAAGACCGGATATTAAAGCAGCAGAGCAGAATTTACTAGCAGCAGACGCAAACTTAAAAGCAATAAAAGCTACTTATTTTCCACAACTTTCTTTAACAGGCTTACTAGGACTTAGTAGCAATAAACTTAATACTCTATTTACTAATTCAGCTGAAACTTGGCAAATAGGCAGCAACATAGCAGGACCTATTTTTGATTTTGGCAAAACTAGAGCCAATGTACAGATTGCCGAAAGCGTTAAAGAGCAATATATAGCACAATATAAATCAGTAGTACGTATTGCTTTTGGAGAAGTTATGAATGCTTTATCGCTCGAGCAAACATCAAACAATAATTTTCATATTTGGCAACAAAATGAATCAGCTTTAACTTCTATTTTAAAATTAGCCAATCAACGTTATAAACGTGGCAATATAGATTACTTAACAGTGCTTACCGCAAAGCAAAACGTACTACAAAACGAAATTGACTTCGTTGCTATAAGACTTTCACAACTAAGTAGTATGGTTAATATTTTCCATGCTTTGGGCGGAGAGTGGTGATTCCTGTCATCCCGTGGCTTGACCACGGGATCCAGAAAAAATAGTAAGACAACTCTATAATGAATTATTTAGTGGTTCCCGTGGTCAAGCCACGGGATGACATTAACCTAGGTTAAAACAATGCTAAAAACAATAATGCGAAATTTGATATTGATAACATTACTAGTACTAATAGTAATATTAGCAGTTTGGGTGATAAAACATCATCATAAAAGTAATAAACAAATAATAATAGCAGCTCCGGTTGAGGTAACAAAAGTTATTAGAAAAGACGTACCTTATGTGATAGAACTTGCAGGAGCAGCTGAAACTTATCAAAGTGTCAATATTAAACCTCAAGTTACTGGACAAATATTAAGCGTAAATTTTGATGACGGACAAGAAGTAAAGGCAGGTAATTTATTATATGAAATTGATCCTCGTCCATTTCAAAATCAACTACAGCAAGCACAAGCGAATTTACTAAGTGATACTTATAACCTTGAAAATGCTATAAAAGAAGAAGCAAGATATCGTGCTTTATACGAGGAAAAAGCCGTCTCGGAAGAGCAGTATTTACAGATGCTAACTAATATGAATATGCTTATGGCTGCCGTGGAACGTGATAAAGCAATTATTGCAGATGCTAATTTACAAATCGAATATTCAAAAATAGTAGCTCCTTTTGACGGTAAACTTAGTGAAAGTAAGTGTAACATAGGTGATTTAGTATCACCGGACTTCGCTAGCTTAGTAAGCATTAATACTATCTCACCTATTTATGTCAGTTTCTCCGTACCTGAAGAGCATTTAGATAGAATCAATAAATCTCAAAAATCTAATGATTTGGCTTTGATTGTTAGAACCATAAACGATCAGGAAATTAAAGACGGTGAAATCGTTTTTGTCGACAATGCAATTGACCCAAATAGCGGTACTATCAAAGTTAAAGCAACATTACCTAATAATGATGAAATATTGTGGCCTGGGCAATTCGTACGTGTGTCTTTAACCATTTATACTGAAAAAGATGCTCTAATAGTTCCGTCTAAAGCAATGCAAACTAACGATCAAGGACCTTATGTATTCGTTGTCGATAAGGATAATAAAGCTGTGGTCAAGAATATAGATATAGCTTTTTCTAATGATGATTTTATTGTTATTAAAAGCGGTATAGATGAGGGTGAAACAGTGATAACCAACGGGCAGTTACGACTATCTAACGGTGCAGAGGTAAGTGTTAGGGAATAAGATATCATTCTCACCGCTTTATGTCATTCCCGCGAAAGCGGGAATCCATTAATAAAACGGTACATACACAGTAAGTTTTAAAATTAAAAGCTCGATTTATCTCGCTTTACGCTGGATTCCCGCCTACGCGGGAATGACATAAAGGACGGCGGGAATGACATAAAAATGCAAAATATGACAACCTAAGTATAAAACAGGAGAAAACTAATTGGGTATTTCAGAAATATTTATTAAGCGTCCGGTTCTTGCTACCTTATTCATGGCAACTATTTTGCTGTTTGGAGCATTCGGCTATAGGCTATTACCGGTAAGCGTTTTACCTGACATCGATTTCCCGACTATCCAGGTTTCGGTAAGCTTGCCCGGAGCTGACCCAACCACTATGGCATCTTCAGTTGCATTACCTCTTGAAAAGCAATTCTCGACAATATCCGATATTGATTCGATGAGTTCAGTTAATAGTAACGGTACTACTCAAATTACTTTGCAGTTTAATTTAGATCGCGATATAGACGCAGCAGCACAAGACGTACAAGCAGCTATCTCATCCGCTGCCAAGCAATTACCAAACGACTTACCTACTCCGCCCTCATATCGTAAAGTAAATCCCGCCGATGCACCTATATTTTATTTATCTTTAACATCCGATACCATGCCTTTATACAGCGTTGACTATTACGCCGAAACAATTATGGCTGAGCGTTTATCAATGTTACCGGGCGTTGCACAGGTACAAGTTTACGGCTCACAGCAATATGCAGTACGTGTGCAGGTTGACCCTGTTAAAATGGCAGCAAATAATATAGGACTTGACCAAGTATCAAATATTATCAGCTCTGCTAACGTTAACTTACCGACCGGAGCTTTGTACGGTAAAGATATTTACTCAAGTATTAGAGCACCGGGACAACTACAAGATGCTAAAGAGTATAATGAGTTAATATTAACTTATAAAAACGGTAATCCGCTTTTTCTTAAAAATATTGGAAAAGCAATCGATAGCGTGGCTAATAATAAAATAGCCGCTTGGTATAGGGATAAGCCTGGAATCATACTTGCTATTCAAAAACAACCTGACACTAACACTATTGAAATAGTCGACTCTATAAAAGAAGTATTGCCGTTACTCCGTAGGCAAATCCCCGAAGGCGTTAATATAAATATTATGTTTGATAGGTCAATTTCTATTAGAGAATCGGTAAATGATGCCAATTTTACTATGCTCCTTGCTTTAATACTCGTAGTGATTGCTATATTTCTCTTTCTACATAATTTACGATCCGTGATTATTCCAACTATTGCCCTCCCTTTATCTATTGTTGGCACTTTTGCCTTTATGTACTTATTTGGTTATAGCATAGATAATATGTCTTTAATGGCTCTAACGCTTGCGATGGGTTTTGTCGTAGACGATGCAATAGTAGTGCTTGAAAATATCACAAGACATATGGAAAAAGGCGAAAGTAAAATAGCAGCCTGTATTAGCGGTACTAAAGAAATAGGATTTACTATAGTCTCAATGACTCTATCCCTAATGGCGGTATTCATCCCGATATTATTTATGAGCGGAATTTTAGGAAAATTACTGCACGAACTTGCCGTTGTTATTACTACCGCCATTTTGCTTTCGGGAGTTATCTCGATAACTGTAACTCCAATGCTGTGCAATGTGTTTTTAAAAGACCGTCATTGCGAGGAACGTAGTGACGAAGCAATCTCAGGACAACAAACCGAGATTGCCACGGCGTCTTTGACGCCTCGCAATGACGAGTTACCCCTAACAGAAAAAGCCTTTGAATACATAAAACAAAAATACGGTAGCAGTCTAAAAACGGTAGTAGAGTACTCAAAAACTACTATGCTTATATTTCTCTTAGTAATCCTTGCAACTGCTTATTTATTTGGGAAAGTCCGTAAAGGCTTTATGCCTGATTCCGATACGGGACAAATCTTAGTTTTTACTGAAGCCGCTCAAACTATTTCTTTTGATGCGATGGTAAAAGAACAGCAGCAAGTAAGTGATGTATTACTTAAAAATCCTAACATAGATTCATTCTTTTCGGCAGTCGGTGTTTCAGGTAGAAACTCTGCCGTTAACCAAGGTACGATTTTTATTAGCTTAAAACCTCGCGATCAAAGAATAGGAGCAGACGAGGTAATTGACCAGTTACGCTCAAAACTAAATCATTTAGTAGGCTTAAGAGTATATATCCAAAACGTACCGACTATTACGATTGGCGGACAAGCAACCAAAAGCCAGTATCAATATACTATGCAAGGACTCGATCAAGATGAGCTATTTAGCTTTACACCGAAATTAAAAGACAAACTCGCACAGCTACCGGGTTTTATTGACGTAACTTCAGATTTACAAATAGCACAGCCGCAAACTTTAGTACAAATCGATAGATTTAAAGCAGCAAAACTCGGTATATCAGTCGAACAAATCCAGAATATCTTATATGCGGCTTACGGTGCTGAGCAGATTTCAACATTATATACCCCAACAGCCCAATATGATGTTATTTTAGAGTTAGATCCTAAATATCAAACAGATTCGTCAATGTTATCTTTAGTCAATATTAACTCTGCAAACGGTAATTTAGTACCGCTAACTACGCTTGCTAAAATTGTTAATACTGTTGGTCCTCTTAGTATTTCACATTTCGGACAATTACCTTCGGTTACGGTATCATTTAACCTACAAGATGGATATTCAATTAGTGACGCCGTTCCAAAAGTTAATGAGGCTTTAAGAGAGCTACAAATGCCTGCAACCATAACAGGCAGCTTCCAAGGCACAGCTCAAGCATTTCAGTCGTCTTTTTCCGATCTTGGCTTATTGCTCGGACTTGCCGTTATAGTTATTTATATAATCCTTGGCATGTTATATGAGAGTTTTGTACATCCTATAACAATCCTTTCGGGGCTACCTACGGCTATATTTGGAGCATTACTTACGTTGCTAATATTTAATAGCGAACTTGATATGTACGGATTTGTTGGGCTGATTATGCTAATCGGTATAGTTAAGAAAAACGCTATCATGATTATTGATTTTGCTTTAGAACTTGAGAGAACCGGCAATAAATCTTCGCATGAAGCGATCTATGAAGCATGTATAATAAGATTCAGACCTATTATGATGACTACCTTAGCTGCATTAATGGGAGCTATGCCTATTGCTCTTGGAGTCGGAGCAACAGGAGCAGAGAGAAGGTCGTTAGGGCTTGCCGTAGTTGGTGGTCTACTCACTTCACAATTACTTACTCTTTATATTACACCAATAATTTTCTTGTATTTAGAAGCAGCTAAAAAATGGTTAAAGCGTAGCAATTACAAGGCTGAAATTAGAAACTATCCGGAACTAAATTGGAAATCTTAATTTGTAATTATTTCTAAATTTTTGCGAGCGTTCACAGGTTTTTCAATATCACCCCGTGGCTTGACCTATAGTACCGGACAGTTTTTAAAAAGCCCTTGATGTCATTCCCGCGTAGCATTGTTGCGTGGATCAATTTCACCGCTGTCAAGCCACGGGGTGACACAATGGATTTTACCGGTCCACGCAACAACGCCTTCCCAACTTTAGCTAGGAATGACATAGAATAAAAATTAATAACTACTTGATAAGTAATCAATATTTATCCTATTCTAAAAGATAGGAATAGCAAAAGGATATTACAATGTCAAATAATTCATATCTAGAAAATTGGATAGAAACAATAAATAGCCTTAATAATGATTCGTCTGAAGTAGAAACTTCGCAATATAGTACTAATGATTGGATATATCTGGGTTTCAATATTATCGGTGTAGCAATTATACTTGGACTTCCTATTGGATATGCCGTTTATAAATCAAGATGTTGTGGTATAGTAAAAACCATACAAGAATTAAAATGTTTGGGAAATGATGGAATGGGTGACAACACGAGTATTAATTGTGAATAAGAGCGGAGGGAACAGGTCATCGATGTCATTCCTAATTCCGCAGAAATGACATCATCCTATAACAACATCAATTATATCAAGCTTGTTCAGTATTCGGTGTAGTTTGCTCTTCTCCAACAACTGGCATTTCATCACTATCATAATTAAATGTATCTGTTGTAGAAGGGGTAGACGGTACAGGCGATTTACTTGCTAATTCAGTAGACTTTACCTCTAAATAGTCTCTTACTTCTCGTTTACCAAGCAATTCCATAGCATCATTTTTATTGCTCTCTTTTATATATCCTTCTGGAATATATGCTTTAATATATTCTATATCAAATGCGTTCTTTAATAAATAAGGTGATATAAACTCTAATATGTCCTTGCCACTTCTTTTATAACTAGCAAATGAATAAGTAACGCAAATACCGTAGTCATTTAATTTATTGCAAAATTCTTGTGTCTTGTCTGTCAAATGTTGTTTTGCAGATTCCACAGCTTTTAAAGCATATAATATCTGCTCTCTTGTTGCTTGAATAGAAACATCATCTGAAGCCATTCCATAAGCTTTTTCAAGCTCTTGATCTTTAAAATGTAATTTTTTTGTTATTTCTTTTATTTCAGTAACAATAGGGTTTTGAAGACCTTTTATAGAGGTAAGACTAGTAGTACTTACGGAGAGTTTACTTTTCATAATATACCTATTAATAAATTTAATATATTTCTATATTCAGATATTAATTTTTATTAATAAATAATAATCTTACTTAGAAAATAATAAACCTATTAGATAGCGATAAATATATCACATAGTATGTTATATCGAACAAGCATTACTGCCATTGTCATCATCTTCACGGATAAATTTTTGCTTTACCTTAGAATTGTTATTATACGGCTTACTATTTTTTACCGGTGGATAATTTACAGGCTCATAATTTGTAACGGGCGGTGCATAATTTTGGTTTACCGTAGCATTTGGACAAGTATATTTTGATATATCACGCTTAGTTTCTCTAAGCATTGCTTTTATCTGATTTAATTCCTCTTGCATCTTTTTTTCTTTATCGCTATCGTCTTTTCTAACCTTTTTATTCGCTCTGCTTAAAGTCATATCGTCATCGGATTCAGCGATGCCGGCTTCTGCTTTTTGCCTTGCTATATCCCTTTTAATCATTTTAAGATATATTTCACGATTTCTCTTCACTGGATCTATTCTCTCCCCCCTTAAAGGACTATCGCTATCATAATCATCATCATTGTCGTTATCATCATCAAGATTATCTTCTACTATATTCTTTTTAGCCAAGGTAATATATTTGTTATTATATACCGGCTTTCTTTTACCGCCTTTAGCACCTTTACTATCAACCAATCTATTATTTGCGGATTTTTGAAAATAGCTTCTAAAATTATCGGTACAAGCTGAAAGTAAAAACATTCCTAAAAATAATATTATAATTTTTTTTAACATATATTTATATTATTCCAAAACTTTTATTATAACGTAGCTAATAATAGCCAAATTTGCAAGGATAAAGCACCAAAGTTCTATGTGCTTAATTAAATTATTGTTATTTTTATGTCATTCCCGCGAAAGCGGGAATCCAGTAAAGAAATATAAATACAGCAAATTTTTAAAATTAAAAGCTCGATTTATCTCGCTTTATGCTGGATTCCTGCTTTCGCAGGAATGACATCGGCAGGGCCAAAACTTAAATCACCTCTTCTATTAAATCACTTAACAATACATGCCCTTCTTTTCTTCTTTTTAATAAATTTTGTGAGGCATCCTCTAATACCTTTGGATTACTTATCAAATCAAGTATTTTATCGGCTAATTTTTCGGCAGAAATGCTATTCTGCTCTAAACACCATCCTGCTTTTTTATCTTCCAATAATTTTGCATTATAATATTGATGATTATCCGCAGCACTTGGTAGCGGGATAAAAATTGCAGGTAACCCTATATATGTCAGCTCTTCTATTGTAGACGCCCCTGCTCTTGAAATTACTAAGTCAGCCTTCTTATACTGCGATACCATATCATCAAAGAATTCAGCAAGCTCATAAGCAATATTTAATTCTGAATATATTTTTCTTATTTTTTCTTGATCATCAAATGCTGCTTGCTGAACCACATACAATTTTAATTCCGGCTGCTTCTGCATCAAAATTTTAATACTATCCGGTATTAACTCTGAAAATAATTTAGCTCCCTGGCTCCCTCCGAAGATGAATATAGTAAAGATATTATCCTTGCTTTTCTTGAAGTTATCCCCGCTTCTCTTGATGTCATCCCCGCGAAAGCGAGGATCCAGACTTAATTTTTCTAGATTCCCGCCTTCGCGGGAATGACATACATTTCTAATATTCCTTCTAACTATCCCACCGGTAATTACTATTTTACTTTTTGCAAATTCCGGTAAATTTTTTACATTTTCATAAGAAATAGCTATCTTTTTAGCAAAGCTTGCAAAAAATTTATTAACTTTTCCAAGGTAAGAATTCTGTTCATGAATTATAATCGGTACTCTTAAAAAAATTGCCGCAAACATTGAAGATATAACAGGATAACCGCCAAATCCCACAATGACGGAAGGCTTTATATTATATAATAATCTAATAGCTTTCAAAACTGCAATTGATAATCTTGGTAAAAATAAAAAAATATTACTTGATCGTTTTAAATCTAAGATATGAAAAATTACTTTTATATCCTGATTTATATATTTTTGGCACCTTAAATCAGTAATAAAATGAACTTCATACCCACGTTTTATTAATTCCTCTCCAAGAGCGACTGCCGGAAAAAAATGCCCACCAGTGCCACCTGCTACCAAAATTATTTTTTTCATATTTCAATATTATGTATTTTATAAGAATTTAAAGGTGTTCGGTGTCTTGTAAAGCCAAGAAGCATACCGGTAGCGATAGCAATTGCAAGCGTTGAAGAACCACCGTAACTAATAAACGGCAATGTCATACCTTTAGTAGGAAGTAAATGTAAAGTCACTCCCATATTAATTATTGCCTGAAGCCCTAATTGTGCAACTATACCGCTAGCAGCGAATTGTACAAACTTATCTGTTTCGTTTAATAATTTAATAAGACTTCTTAATACTATAAAAGCAAATATACCTATAACAATCAGGCAAATAATAGCTCCAAACTCCTCACCTGCTACAGCAAAAATAAAATCCGTATGTGAATCGGGTAGTACCTGCTTTACTGCTCCCTCCCCTGGACCGCGTCCATATAAACCGCCATGCTCAAAAGCCTTAAGAGACTTACTCACTTGATAATTCTCGCTACTATCGGGATCTAAAAATGAATTAATTCTTTGCGTTACGTGAGGTAACCAAAAATAAGCAATAGTTACTCCTATCATTCCTAAAAAACCGGCTAGAACAATCCAAAATATCGGCATACCCGCAATAAACAGCTGAATACCGAAAACTGCCGTAATCATTACAAGCATTCCAAAATCCGGCTGAATAATTAAGAGAATAGCAACAATAGAATAAAGTATTACACAAATTGTAAAACTTGGAAAATCATCATTAAATTTTAGCGATAATATCCAGCCCGTAACAACTGCAAAAAACGGTTTGATAAATTCCGAAGGCTGAATAGATAGACCTAGAATATTAATCCATCGCACTGCCCCTTTTACTTCATAGCCAAAAAATTTAACTGCTATTAATAAAACTACACTAGCAATAAACCCAACTATTGCAAAACGCCTTAACCATTTCTTATTAAGGCATGAAAATAATAATATAAGCCCTGAAGCGGCGGCTAAATAAAATATTTGTCTAGATGCAAAATAATTTTCTTCAAGTCCTATTCTACTTGCAACCGCCGAACCTGAGGTGGTAACCAGCATTAGACTGAAAGCAAATAAAATTATCAAAGAAATTATTATTTGGCGGTCGGTGCTACGCCACCATAATTTAATAAAACTATTAGATATTTCGTTATTCATGGCTATATGTCATTCCCTCGAAAGAGGGAATCTACTTTGTCATACCGCGACTTGATCGCGGTATCTAATTCATTATTTTTAGACCCCGTAATCAAGTCACGGGGTGATAGTATACTACACAATCTAATAAACAACTCACCTCGCTCTTCAAAATTTTTAAACTGATCATATGAGCTACAACTAGGTGCTAGCAAAATATTTTTTACTTTTACCTTTGCATTATCGCTGCAAGCATCTTTGTATGCGAGTTCAAAAGCTTGCTCAAGATCATCACATATTACAAAATCTACTATACCAAGAGCAGTATCTGCAAATATTTTTTTAGCTTGTCCATAAAAATAAGCTTTCTTAATTTTACCAAAATAAGGTTTTACTTCTTCAATACCTCCCTCTTTCGGTATTCCTCCTGCAAGCCAGTAAATATTATCAAGTGCTTTAATTGACTGCATAGCAGATATTGCATTTGTTGCTTTGCTGTCATTGTAAAAATTTATATTATTTATACTACCGATATATTGCATTCTATGAGGTAAACTTTGAAAACTACTTAAAGACTCAAGTATTTTTGTAGATTCTACTCCCATTATCTTAGCTACTGCATAACTTGCTGCAATGTTTTCACAATTATGAATACCTTGAAGATTTTTATTAAACAGCAATTTAAAGCTACTATCATCAAAAAAATTATCATTAATTTTATTATCAACTATTGATACACCGCTTTCAAGGATTTTAGTAACCGAGAATGGAATTAGTTTTATACGTTGTTCTTGCTGCAATTTTATAAAGACTTCATGACAATAATTATTATCAATATTAATTACTGCATAACAACTATTATCCATTCGAGCGAAAATCTTAGATTTTGCTGCAATAT
Organism: Omalisus fontisbellaquei; assembly: GCA_913698115.1. Taxonomy (NCBI): domain Eukaryota; kingdom Metazoa; phylum Arthropoda; class Insecta; order Coleoptera; family Omalisidae; genus Omalisus; species Omalisus fontisbellaquei. Next base: position 37,102 of record CAJYCR010000037.1, read on the forward strand.
AGCCGGTCATGTCTTGATGTCTATCTAAATGGTCAGGAGTTATATTAAGAAGTACTGCTATTTTAGCTGTAAAGGTTTTTACTAAATCTAGCTGAAAAGAAGATAATTCAAGCACATATCCGTCTTTACTATTCTTGGCTTTTAAAGCCGGAACCCCTATATTACCTGCAACTGGATAGTCTAAACCATTACTATTTAAAATATGGCTTATTAAAGCAGCAGTAGTACTTTTACCGTTTGTACCGGTTACAGCGATAAAGTTTAAATTTTTTGATTTTTCAAATAATAAATCTATATCAGAAGTAATTGATATATTGAAATGATGAGCAATTCTTACTACTTCGTGCGTAAGCGGAACTCCAGGACTTAAGACAATTTTATCTAAATTTTGCCATCTTGAATCGGATAAAGCAGCAATAAGACTTTTTCCGAATAATTCTTCAAATATATCTCTATTTGCTTTTAAATCATCATAAACAATTATATCATATTTATCTTGTAGCTCCTCGTAAACCGACATACCGGTTTTACCAAGCCCAAAAATACCTATTTTTTGTTTTGTATGAGAATTCATGAATAACTTATATGTCATTCCCGCGAAAGCGGGAATCTAGAGAAAGAGAGACAATTTTAAATATACTAGTTTTAAAAACTAGCAACATTTGTGTTTGTTGATTACTGGATTCCTGCTTTCGCAGGAATGACATATATACATGCTGCAACAAAGCCATAACAAACTTACTTAGTTTATCTCTTGCATTAATGCTTGCTCACCTTCATTAAACTCACCTTGTCCTTTTATATTATTATAAGTTGGTTGACTATTCCCAGGATCAGGTAAATAATAATGAGGAGGCACTTCCAGTGCTTTAGTACGCTGTACTTGATACTCATTAGGTCCAGCTGTTGATATGCCTACTGTTTCTTTTAACTTTTTACTACAAGCAGAAGTAATTAATAAAACAGTAAATAATAAAAAAACTTTTTTCACTTAATACACCTTTAATTAAAATTATATTTTATAGTTTTTTAACTTGGACTAGGGATAATCAACAGACTTCCTGCATAAGTCATCTTATAAAGAGGAATTTGAAGGAGACACGGAACGCAGAACCGCAGCGTACTCAAACGTACGTGAGGATTCGAGTACCGGATCGACGTACAAATTACCTTTAGAAGATAACTTATGCAGGAAGTCTAATTTTGCAAGCCTCGACTGTGCTCACGTATTATATATACGCTGTACAGTCTTGCTTTTAAATTAACCGTCCCTAGTCCAAGTTAATTCACTATATCGTCACCGTTATGATCGGTGTTACGAATTTTTTCAGCCATAGCTCCAATTTGGGCATTATCATAATTCTCTTTAGCTTTTTCTTCAATAACTTTTTTAGTACTATAATAATCTTCTATTAAGATAATTACTCCTATTGTAATAAAGCAATCAGCTAAATTAAATACGGGGAAACTATAATTTTGATAATGAAAATGAATGAAGTCAAAGACTGCTCCTCTAAAAAATCTATCAATTAGATTACCGACGGCACCACCGATTACAAAACTATAACCTGCAAAGCCTCCAATCGTTTTTGAACGCACCATTAGGTAGTATAAGTAACAGACAATAAGCGTATTCGTTATTAAGAAAATAGCATTACTATATTGATAGTATTCACGCATTAATCCAAAACTGATGCCGTAATTCCAAGTATAAACCATATTTAAGAAAGAAGTAACCTTAAGCATTAAGCCCGGTTTCCATCTTAAATTATCAATAAACCACCATTTGCTTAACTGATCAATAATAACTAATGTTATTATTATACGACTACTACGAGCGAATGTTAGGTATAGTTTTTTAAATAGTAGGAACATAAATGTAAATGTCATTCCCGCGTAGGCGGGAATCCAGAAAAAAATAACCTTAATATATATATGATAAAATAAACTTATAAAAAACTTATTTTTTATAGGTTTTACTAGATTCCCGCCTACGCGGGAATGACATAAGAGTCGTGCAATACCAACTTAATTACAGTATGACAAGGATTCACTCTACAATGAAACCTCAACTGTTTTGTCAGCTTGCAATTCCTTATCAAGCTTAACATTTAAAGTTTTTATTTCTTTCTTAAATTGTTTAAATTTCTCTAAATTTTTTCCGTTTAATTCTACACCCGGTGTTGTCTTAACTGACATAGGATTAACGTGTTTGCCGTCAATTTTAACTTCATAATGTAAATGTGGTCCTGTAGCTCTACCCGTACTTCCAACATATGCTATGATCTGCCCTTGTTTTACTATACTTCCCACTTTTAAATTTTTTGCAAAATTTGAAGCATGAGCGTAAGCAGTAGATAGCGTCCCGCTATGTTTTACCTGAATAAATTTTCCGTAACCCGACTTCCACCCTATTTCTGTTATAACTCCGTTTCCTGCGGAATATATAGGTGTACCGGTTGGAGCTGCGAAGTCAACTCCTTTATGCAGTTTAGTATAACCAAGTATCGGATGCTTTCTATTACCATAATGTGAAGAAACTTTTATAACTTTTAGCGGAGTTTTAAGTAAGCTTCTTTTTACGCTTTTACCGTCTTCAGAAAAAAATACCTGATTATTTGCGTTATTATCATGGGAATAACGATATATATTATATTCTTTTCCTGAAAGATTTAATGAAACATATAAAATTTTACCGTGGTGAGAAAATTTACCGTCTTCCGTTACATATTTTTCCGTTATTACGGTTGCAGTATCACCGCTTTTTATTTGACGCTGAAAATCGATTTGATAGGCGTAAGCATTAATCAGCTCTATTATACTATTATTCGATAAACCCAGTTTTTTAAGGGCTGACATAAAATTTGATTCAATACTTACCGACGATTTAGCAACTTTTTTACTTAAAGGTACTACAATTTCTTCAACTTTAAAATTATCACCTTCTCTAATTACTTCAATAGTTTTTAGCTTATCGATAATTATAACGATTTTATTTAAGAACGTTATCTCTGAGGTTAAATCTTCATTCTCGTTTTCGGTGATTTTTGTTTCATATTCAAAAGTAATTTGTTGCCCTATTTTAAGAGCAGAAGATAATTTACCCTCTTTTACTAAATTTACAATTTTTTCTATTTCATTTTTAGGGATATTTTGTTCTATCAAAACTGATTTTATAGTATCGCCTTTTTTTACTACTACTTCTTTAAATGAAATTGTTTCTTCTTCACTACTATCAGGCTGTACTAAACTTATAGACAAAGTGTCGTTAACATAATTATTAACGGCAAAAGAAACAAAAACAACTAATCCTATAAATAATAATAAGGAGGCAGAGGTGAGGATTTTCCTAAGACGTGCACTAATAAAAGATGATGGTAATATGCCATTTAAATCATAAGATAGTGCGGTATCATTCATTAAAATTGCTCTGAAGATTATTTGAATCAATTTTTCATTACTAATAATAATATGAACTATATACAAACAAATTACAATAGAAAATTGTAAAATTTTGTTTTATTTCTGTTTTATTAGTTTTTTATTGATTAAAATTAAATCCTTTATATAAATTAATAAAAATTAACTTATATAAAGACGAAGATTATGCTTAGACTTTTTCTATTTTTATTAATTTTTACAAATCTTATCTCCTGTTCATCTAACTATAATGCTGTCAAAATGCCTAAAATAGAATATTATAAGAATATTTCTTTAAATAAAAACTGTCCTATAAATAGTAAAATAGTTCTAGTAGGCGGTTGTTTTGATTTATTACATTACGGTCATATAGAATTTCTACGCAAAGCTAAAAAACAAGGTAAATACTTAATCATCGCTTTAGAGCCGGACGAAACAATTATTAAATATAAAAAACGTCAACCTATCCATAATCAATTGCAACGAGCAAAAATTTTAAGCTCTTTAACGTTTGTCGATAAAGTACTTATATTACCTAAACTGAAAGATTTTAATGATTATGCTCGGTTGGTGCAGAATATTTGTCCCTCTGTAATCGCTGTAACAAAGCACGATCCTCAGTTAATAAATAAACAAATTCAAGCAAAATTAATAAATGCAAAAGTAGTAGAAGTTATTGACTTACTGCAACATCCTAATATAGGTACACTTTCTAGCTCAAATATTATTAAAAATATATAGTTTTTTATAAAAATTTATTGATTTTTACTTTAATAAAAATACATATCCATTTATATTAAATATAAATAACTTTATATGTGCTATGAAAAATATTATTACTTTAATTTGTTTTTTGATTGTTAGTAGTAGCTGCTTTGCTTCCGAGCCGTTACCTTGGCAAGTAACGTTCCAACCGCCGGCAAGCCCGATTATGGAAGAATTACATCATTTTCATAATTTTCTGCTTTATATCTCAACAGCTATTGTTTTATTTGTTACTGGGCTACTTATTTATGTATGTATTAGATTTAGTGCTAAAAATAATCCCGTACCGGCAAAATTTTCACATAATATTTTAATAGAGATAATATGGACTGTAATCCCGATAATAATCTTGATTATTATTGCCGTGCCGTCTTTTAGAATATTGCGTCATGCCGAAAAAATACCCGAAACGGATTTAACTATTAAAGTAGTAGGTTACCAGTGGTATTGGCACTATATATATCCCGATCATGATAATTTAGAATTTGATAGCGTAATGATCTCTGATGAGAATTTAAAACCTGACCAAAAAAGATTATTAGACGTCGATAATCGAATTGTTATTCCTGAAAATGCTACCGTAAGGTTTCTCATTACCGCAGGTGACGTAATACATAGTTTTGCCGTTCCGTCGCTTGGTTTTAAAATAGATGCAGTGCCTGGAAGAATTAATGAAACATGGACAAGAGTGGCCAAAAAAGGCGTATATTACGGACAATGCTCGGAGCTTTGCGGCATCAATCACGGCTTTATGCCGATTGCTATAGAAGTAGTGAGCAAAGAAGATTTCGACAATTGGATTGCAAGCAAGAATAAGGTTGCTGTGAATGTTGGGAATCAAAAGTTAGTCGCCAATTAATTACTTTTTTAAATATATGACCAACCACAACAACCCTTATCCACATCTTTTTCCTAAACAAGCGAAAGAAACGATATTTTTAAAACATTTTATCCATAATCCAAATATAATAGTCGGAGATTACACTTATTACAACGACGCTAATCACCCTGAGAAATTTGAATATGAAAATGTTAGAGGAGCTTATTTTGTTAAATTGATTATAGGGAAATTTTGTGCTATTGCTATGGGTACTAGTTTTATAACCGATGATATGAATCATCCTATGGACGGATTTTCTACTTATCCTTTCTTTATTTTTGAAAATTGGAATAATTACACGCCTTCGCCTGACAAAAGAAGAGACACTGTTATAGGAAATGATGTATGGTTTGGTACAAACTCTACCATTTTGCCCGGAGTTAATATAGGTGACGGAGCAATTATCGGTGCTTGCTCAGTAGTAGCTAAAGATGTACCACCGTATAGTATTGTTGTCGGTAATCCTGCAAAAATAGTACGCTATAGATTTCCTGATGAGATAATTGAGCAATTACTTGAAATTAAATGGTGGGATTGGGATTATGATAAAATCACTCGGAATATTCCGGCAATAGTCGGAGCAAATATCAAAAAATTAAAACAAGCTAAATGAATTTAGATATATTTATTGAAAACAAATAAGGTTATAGATATTTATGACATTAAATCTACCAAAAGTTATTCCTGAATTTTTACAAAAATATTCTAATGAGAAATTTACATCTCACGAACTTGCCAAAGGAATTTTTAAAGATTATCCTAGACAATGCGAAGAAAAACGACAAAAAAGTAAAGCAACAAAAGTGTTATTAATAGATGATAAGGCTTTAATCAGACAAATTGCAGCTGAGATTGCATCAATTCGACCAAGCTTACAGAAGAAATACCCTCAAATCAAAACAATAGAGGGACGACCACGTAAATATTACTATACCGAAAAAACCGATATAGAAGAAATTGAGCAGATAGAAACATTTAACGCTTCCGGCCCTTCTCTCCAGATAAAAGAAAAAGATTTATATAGTAAATTATCTGAATTTTTGCATTCAGAATTCAATATATATAGTTATCGAATTAATGAAAAACGTTCAACCAATGGACGTGGACCCGACGGTAATAAATGGTTATATCCCGATATTGTTGGAATAGAAGATTTAAGTGCCGATTGGAACGATGAAATCAAGGATTGTGTAAAAGAATATTTTGACAAAAAAACCAAACTATCATCATATGAAGTGAAAACGGTAATTAACCAATCCAACGTTCGTCAAGTATTTTTTCAAACTGTTAGTAATTCTTCTTGGGCTAATTTTGGATATTTAGTTATTACGGAAATTCGCGGTAATAATACAAAAAAAGAATTAAACATATTATGCAACTTACATGGGATTGGTGTTATTGAACTTAATATAGGTGAACCTTCAGAAAGCTACATTATGATTCCGGCAAAAGAACGACCGGAAGTAGATTGGAATACGGCAAACCGTTTAGCTGAAGAAAATAAGGATTTTTGTAATTATATTGAAAAGATACGTCACTTTTATAAAACAAGTCATTCAAAATATCTCAAATCTAATATACAATCAGAATAGCATTAGCTAGCAAAATTTAGGATAATTTATGACTCAGCCTATAACTACTACCGAAATTTATCACGATGACCATCACACTCCTCACGGCTGGAGGCGGTGGCTTTTTTCTACCAATCACAAAGATATCGGCATTATGTATATCATATTTGCCATTTTTGCGGGAATTGTCGGCGGTTTGTTCTCACTGCTTTTTAGGTTAGAGCTTGCAATGCCCGGCGGCACTTTCTTAAATCATGATTTCCAGCTATATAACGTGCTTATTACCGCACATGCAGTTATTATGGTGTTCTTTATGATTATGCCGGCTTTATTCGGCGGGTTTGGTAACTATTTCGTACCTCTATTAATAGGGGCTCCCGATATGGCATTTCCGAGATTAAACAATATCAGTTTTTGGCTATTAGTTCCTGCCTTTCTCTTACTTATGGGTTCGGCTTTTGTTGACGGCGGTCCTGGAACGGGCTGGACGCTCTACCCTCCTTTAAGTAATTTGAGCGGTCACCCGGGAGCTGCCGTTGATATGGCTATTTTCAGCTTACATTTAACGGGTCTTTCGTCAATCCTTGGATCAATTAACTTAATCGTTACTATCTTTAATATGAGAGCTGCGGGGATGGGATTATTTAAAATGCCATTATTCGTTTGGTCTATATTAGTTACTGCATTCTTAATAATTCTCGCTATGCCAGTACTTGGTGGAGCTATCACTATGTTATTAACAGATCGTAATTTCGGTACTAACTTTTTCAAGC
>CAJYCR010000040.1:0-30367 GCA_913698115.1 Omalisus fontisbellaquei
GGAATTGATGAAGACTGCTAACGCCGATAACGGCCGCGCGATAGCAAAAAAATGCTTAATGTGCCATTCTCTTGATAAAGACGGTCCAAATAAACTAGGACCTCACTTGTGGGATGTAGCTGGTCGCCCTAAAGCAAGCCTAACAGACTATAAATACTCCCCTGCTCTATCAAAACTTGGCGGCGTATGGGATGATGATAGTTTATTTGCTTTCTTACATAAACCAAGTAGCTATGTACCGGGAACTAAAATGTCCTTTGCTGGTATATCAAAACCGCAAGACATAGCTGATGTAATATTATTTTTAAAAACTTATGTTCATGATAAATAATTACCTTACAGAAATATGGTTAATAATCGGCATAATTTGTATAGCTATTGAATTTTTTGCAGCTCCAAGTATCGGGTTCTTATTTTTTGGGTTTGGAGCATTATCAAACACTCTTGTGGTATATAACTATCCTCTAGTTAGCTTAACAAATCAAATAACGATTTTTGGTATGTTATCGCTTATTTGGTTTTGCATATTATATTACCCTCTTAAAAAATATGTTTATAATAAAACTACTAAAGTAGAAAATTACTCGGATATGATAGGCAAAGCGGTAGAGGTTTATAGTTCTACCGTCTCTTCTGATACTATGGGGCAAGTAAAATGGTCCGGTGCTATTATGAATGCTTATCTTATATCAAACGAAATCGATGCAAAAACAGGCGACCGACTCTTTATTATTGAAGTTAAAGGGAATGTACTAATTTGTTCCAAACACAGACCTACTCATCACTGAATATACTCTTATTTTCCTATCTATTAATATTACGAGTCAATAATTGGTTAATTTTTTAACCAATTATTGACACTTAAGTTATTTTTGTGTATAATACAAAATATAAGTAGTGAAAATAAAGCTCTAGTAAGGATTATTGTTAGCTAAACAATTTTAATTATCTTTAATATATTTTTTGCTTTATTTTAATTTTTTCTTAAAATTTTAATATTTAATAAAGGATATAATAATATGAGAAAAGTAATAATGCAAGGACCTAACGTATCTAACTATACTAATACCGAAGAATTAGCAATTCTTTCAGGAGATGATGTAATACATCACTATCTAAATACTCTCCATGCTCCTATTGAATTATTTATAAATGCTCATGGTCAAGAATATCTGCAGGAGAATCTACCTCCTCAATTAACTATAAGCTTGTTTTCAAAAGAGGATAAATCTAATTTACCTGAAAGACTCGCTCACAATGTACTTACAAAGATAGCAAAAAATACTGTTGGAGATATACCTAGTATCGTACATATACTTTCCTGTCATTCAGGTGCAGCTCAACATAATTTAAATCAGGTTGAAGGAGATATTGTACTATGTACTTATACTAAATCTAGTAATACGTTAAAGGAATGTATTAGTAAACTTTTATTTAATAGAGATACAAGTTTAATTAATTTTATAGTAAAAAACTTACCTTTACTAATAGCTACTGATTTTGCTATTAGCTATAAGTTAAATGATAATATATATACTATTGCATTTGATCATACACCTATAAAACAAATGAATTTAGATACTTTTTCAAAATTTTTACAAATACAATATGATAATGTAATGAAATTTTATAAAGAGCTTCACCAACAATACTCTGATAAATACGAAGAATTAATACCCAAATATGATTTTCCGGAAACAATATCCTATACTTCGGAAAAACTAAAAGAAGCTTTTAATTCCATATTAAATATAAACTATACTAACCTAACTGCTTTAGAAATAGAACATTTTTTAAAAATAGATAATTCATCTGCTTTTGGTATTTTAAGCGATGCTATTAAACAATACAGCATAACTGGCATTGAATTAGTACTCAATAATATTGAAGTTAATGATTCGTACTTGTGTGTAGCTATTATGGCGAGCTATACTTTACCTATAAATGATCGCATTCAAGTAATTAACATGATACTTGAGAGAATAAAAGAAGTTGGCATCATTAATCTTTATACAGCTGCTATGTTAAAAGATCCGGCTATATTTAAAATACTACTTAACAAAGTAGGAAGAGCTGATGCTATACATTTTGATATAGCTGTTAAAACAGGTAACACTGACACAGTACAAGCGACACTCGAGAAAATGGTAAAAACTAACAATTTACATTGGGCTATGAAGACTATAGCTAAAGTATTAACCGGAGAAGAAAAAGCAACAGATGCACATGCAGCTATAGCTATTGAAACAGGAAATCCTACTATAGTTGAGGCGGTAATAGAAAAAACCGGCGTTACTTACGACTTGCTTAAAATTGCTAGTACTACCGAAAATCAAGAAATTATTGATTTAGTATTTAATAAATTTGGTACTATCCCAGAATGGCTTTTATTCGACTCTATTAGTAGCATGAACGACCAATCTTTTACAGAGCTGTTACTAAATAAAATGCCTCAAGTGTCAATTACTGCTGCTTATTATGCATTAAAAGTAGGTAATTTAGAAGTAATACCAGAAATACTTAAGAAAGTTGACATCAATTATGATAGAAACGGTGATAAAGAATTTTGTCGTGAGATAGCAAATGAATTTAGTACTGAACAAAATCAAGAAGTCACTCAGCAATTAGAGCAATACCTAGTTACTCTACCTGAATTTAATATAACAAATCAGTTAGAAAGTAAGGTTATAAGCATAATAGGAGATTATTTATTCTAGGCTCTGTGAACGTTTCTAAAAAGGTTTAATTTTGGTTATTTTTTGCTACAAATTATAGGATTTTTTTGAAATATGAATAACTATTCCGGCAAAAATCTTATTAATTTTCGCTAAAAAATACCTCAAAATAGCAAATCAATTAGAAGTGTTCACAGAGCCTAGGCTACGCGTACGGAAAATTAAATTAGGGATAAGGTTTTTTAAAATCTTATCTCTCTAAACATTCTCCTTAAACCAATCAAAAGCTTTCTTAAAGAAGCCGCTATTTTCATCAAATCTAATATGAGCAAATTCTTTTTGCTGTTTTAGTGCATGAATCTTTAGCATCCCTATAGTTGCCGAGTACATCGCCGGATTATAATCCTCTGTAAAACCGGCAATAATCTCCGGTTTACCAATCCTGCTTTGTTTTTCAAAAATTTTATTTGAAAGCTCTTTAAGTCCTCTAAGCTGAGACCCACCGCCGGTAATTACAACTCTAAAAACTTCAACCTGCCCTTTTGTTGCTTTATCATATTCAGCTTTTACCATTGATAATATTTCTTCGGCTCTTGCTTTTATTACCTCAGCCAATTTATAAATCGTTATGGAAATATTTAAATTATGATGAGTATCAATTTGAAAATCATCCATATTTATAATACTATCTTTTTCAAATAAAGGTATAACTGCGTTGCCGTATAAAATCTTTAATTTCTCTGCCGTAACAAGATCAATACCGAAAACTTTAGCAATATCCGAGCTAATATGAAAACTACCTATATTTACATGCCCCGTATATATTAATTTACCTGCAAAAAAAATACCGAAAGAGGTAGTTTTGTCGCCCATATCGATGATAAGCGAACCAAGATTTTTTTCATCATTCGTAAGACAAGCTATGGCAGAAGCATAAATTGCTAGAGTAATATTTGTGACTTCAACATGACATTTAGCAAAACATTGTACAATATTTGATAGCATATTTGAACTAGCTGCCACAATATGCAATTCGCAACTAAGTTCTCTACCATACATACCTATAGGGTTTTCAACTGAATTATTATCAAGGGTAAACTCAAGAGGAAAATAATGAATAATTTCTTGGTTTTTAACTTTAAATTCAAGTAATGCTTTTTGTAGTAATTTTTTAATGTCTTGCTGCGTTACGGTTTGACCGTTAACTTTAATTGTATAATTTATATAATAAGATTTAGTATCCGCACCTGATAACGATAATATAACTTTTTTTATATTTTTACCGCAATCTTTTTCAAGTGCATAAATTGCGGAAACAATACTAGTTTCAGCATTTTTTAAATCTGATATAGCTCCTGATTTAATACCTTTAGAATGATGCAAATTTTGGCTTGCTACTTTAATTTCACCTTTTTTACTAATATAGGCAGCAATGACAGCAATCTTACTACTGCCGAAATCAAGTGTCACAAAATTTGATATTTTCTCTTTCATTTTTTTATGTAAATTATTGTCATGCCATAGAGGGAGCAACTTTGTTAAAAGAGTTCTATGTCATTCCTGCAAAAGCAGGAATCCAGCATAAAGCGAGATAACCTCCGCTTTTAATTTTAAAAATTTGCTATATTTATACTTTTTTTGGATTCCTGCTTTCGCAGGAATGACATAAAAGCCGCGGTATGACACAGTTCGACTACACAGAAACTAATACTTCTCTATATAATACTTATTCCTATCTCTCAAATCCAAAACCTTATAATTTTGGTTAAATAGCTTGTTAGCTTTATTGAGTGCATCAACATATTTTAACGCTTCTTCAAAATCTTTTTCAGGTAACTTAATACTTATATTACCTTTAAGGTTTAAATCCCATCTTCTATCTCCGAGTCTTATAGCAGCTGAAGTTTTATTCATTAATGCTGGATATTTCTGTAGCTCGCTTACTAATTTACCTGCATATATATTTGCCCCTTCCCCTACAACATGTAATAAATGAGGAAAAGGCTGAATATTTTTACTAATTTCGTAACCTTCTTCATCAACCAAGAAAAGCTGATTATTGATTTGCCAAATAGCAATAGGTTCTCTTTCAAATAACTTTATATATATCGTATTTGGTAATCTTCGACCGACATATACTTCCTTAATCCATTTATTTTTCTTTAAATTATTTCTAATTTCGTCTAATTTAAGAGCAAAAATAGGGCTACCGTTGCTTGCATTTAAAACCTTTAATATTGTAGGCTCATCGACATTTTGCTGTCCTTCAATTATAACATTCTCAAGTTTAAAACCAAGTTTTGTCGTTGTTTGATATATATTTGTGGTTAAGTAGGTCTTGAGAGAAGCAAAATATTTTGTAAAAGCAAACAAACATATAAAAATAATTAAAGCAATTTTAACTACTAATATTGTTTTTTTATAAATTAACCCTAATTTTCGGCGTAATGAGATATTATTAGCTTTTTTTGTCTGTTTTTTTTTATTTGAGCTTGTTTTTTTTCTCATGATTCAAAGCTTGCCGTCTTTATAATTTCTTCAATTAAGTTAGTAAAATTTATCCCTGCATAAGCTGCAATTTCCGGCACTATTGATAAAGGCGTCATACCCGGGTGAGTATTTATCTCCAAAGCATATAATTTGTTTGTTTGGTCTTCTAAAATAAATTCTGCTCTAGCAGGACCTCGGCAGTTCATTGTTTTATAAATTTTTTCTGATTCTATAAGCACTTTCTCATATAAATCGGCAGGTAGTAGAGCAGGACATAAATGTTCGGCAAACCCTTCGGTATATTTAGTTTCATAATCATAAAAACGATTCTTTAGTAATTTAATCTCTAAAACTCCAAGAGCTTTGCCGTTTAATACTGCTACTTGCAATTCTCGCCCTTTTATATATTGCTCTATTATTACCTGATCACCGTAAGGAAAATCATAATCTGCAAAATTAAAATTATCTTCCTCAAATATTACTTCAACACCGATACTTGATCCTTGTGTAAGAGGTTTAATTACATATGGTCGTTTCATAGGATCAGTTTTAGCCATCTCTCGAAACTCTACTTCTAGAGGTAATTTGTGCGTCGTTCCGGTACTCGCATCCTCACGTACGTTATTGTACGCTGTGGTGCTGCGTTCCGTGTCTCCTGCAAATTCCTCTCTATAAGCGAGTTTGGAGAGATGGCTAATATTATCGTCTCTACTTACTACAATATTTTCTGCCATATTAATATCATTCATTAAAAACCAGCTCCTAGAATGTATTTTATCAAATGCTAAAGCTGAAGATAACACCCCGCTATGAGTATATGGAATACGAAGTATATTTAATAGCCCCGGTAAGTTACCGTCTTCACCGTATGTACCGTGCAGACAATTAAAAACTATATCGGGTTTTATTTCCTGTAATTTTGTAGCAATATCCGCTCCCATATCAATAAAGGTAACTTTATATCCTAATTCAATTAAAGCTTTACTAACTCCCTCAGCTGATACTAAAGATACTTCACGCTCAGCAGACATACCGCCCGCAACTAATGCTATATGCTTTTTACCGCTATTACTTAATATTTTAACTTCAGAGTGTTCCACCCAATGTGTTTGATATTTATGCATGTTGTTTTATTTTTATTACTGAATTAAGAGGTGACTATGTCATTCCTAGCTAAAAGTGGGAATCCAGTCACTAAAAAGTATAACTACAGTAAGTTTTTAAAATTAAAAGCTCGATTTATCTCGCTTTTTTCTGGATTCCTGCTTTCGCAGGAATGACATAGAAGCCACGCAACAAGGTTGATCAAGCCACGGGATGACGTCCGACTCGTTTTATTTCCCACTCTAACTTAACACCGCTATCTTCAAATACTTTTTGCCGGACGAAATCACCTAAATCTTCTAAATCCTTAGCAGTAGCATCACCGTTATTAATCATAAAATTACAATGAAGCTCCGACATCGAAGCACCGCCTATTCTATAGCCTCTAAGTCCTGCTTTGTCAATAAGTTCCCAAGATTTAAGCCCCTCAGGATTTGCAAAAGTACTACCGCCTGTACGCTCTTTAATAGGCTGCGTCGATGATCTTGCATTATTTATTTCATTCATCCGTAATAATATATTTTCACTATCGCCTTTATTTACTTTAAAAACGGCTTTGAGAATAATTAAATCCTTTGGTAAATTGTTACCGCGATATTTAAAACCTATTGCTTCGTTGGTAAATGTTAAAAAATTTCCTGCCAAGTCAATCGCTTCAATTCTAACTATAATATCTTTAAACTCAGAACCATAAGCTCCTGCATTCATAGCAATACCGCCGCCGATAGTACCTGGAATACCTACTAAAAACTCAAAACCGGAAATAGAATTTGCTTGACAGAATTTTGCTAAATTATAATTAAGGCAGCTACTACCTACTACTAAATGATTATCATCTATAAAATCAATATTACTAAAATTCTGACCAAGTTTTATAACAACCCCTTCTATGCCGCCATCTCTTATAATAATGTTTGAGCCTGCTCCAAAAGTAGTTATAGGTAATTTTTGCTTATTTTGTATTAAGAAACTTGCTAAATCTTCGCTATCTAAAGGTTTAAAGAAAATTTCGGCATTCCCGCCTACTTTAAACCATGTTAAGTGTTTTAAATTATAGTCCTTTTTATACTCACCTTTTACTATCGGTAAAATTAACATATCTTTACTGTTATCTTTTTTCTTGTGTGACGTTGTTGCACGGATCGTTTTATGTCATTCCCGCGTAGGCGGGAATCCAGTACTTTAAAGCTTTATTTGAAAAGCTCGATTTATCTTGCTTTACCCTAGATTCCCGCCTACGCGGGAATGACATCAAGCCACGGTATGACAGCTTAAGTCGCGAGAGGACAACTTCCTATCTAATTCATTTGCAAAACTTGAAATATTACCTGCTCCCATCATAATTATCATATCACCTGCATCTGCGTTACTTATAATAATTTCCACCGCATCATCTAGTTCTGCTAGAAAATTTGCCTTATCGTGATGCTTATTCTTAGTAATCTTATCAACTAAACTTTGTCCTGTAACTCCTTCTATAGGCTCTTCTCCTGCGGCATATATATCGGTAATATAAATCATATCCGCATCATTAAAGCAAACCATAAAATCATCAAATAAATGCTGCATCCTTGAATATCTATGAGGCTGAAAAATAGCAATAACTTTACCGTTTTGTTTATTTGCTATATTTTTAGCCGTAGCAAGCGTTGCTTTGATTTCCTCAGGATGATGAGCATAATCATCAATAACCACCGCACTATTATATTCA
Source organism: Omalisus fontisbellaquei (assembly GCA_913698115.1). NCBI lineage: Eukaryota > Metazoa > Arthropoda > Insecta > Coleoptera > Omalisidae > Omalisus > Omalisus fontisbellaquei. Next base: position 7,981 of record CAJYCR010000040.1, read on the forward strand.
GCTACTTTAGTAAATCTCCTCTTCACTCCTTTAAAATTATTAAAGCCGTTTTTAATAGCTTTAATACCGAAATCTAATTCTATCCCAACGGCGATTGCAGCAAGACTATTTAAAATATTATGTCTTCCTGGCGTTGGAATAGTAATTTTTTCAATAATCGTTGTACCTAGTACATTTGGTAGACTAATTTTTACGTCAAAAGTAGAAGATGCAATATCAGTGTTAATATTAAATGCTATAATATGAGCATCTTCCGAATCGATTCCGTAAGTAACAATCTTCCTTTCGGTAATATCATCTACTAACTTACGAACTATTTTATGATCGATACAGCAAACTGCAAAACCGTAAAACGGCAGATTGGTAATAAAACTTTTAAAAGCACTAATTAATGTTTCAAAATCTTTATAATAATCTAAATGCTCTGGATCAATGTTAGTTATTATCGCAATAGTTGATGGAATATGAATAAATGTCGCATCAGATTCATCGGCCTCCGCAATTAAATAATTACTTGAACCAAGATATGTATTAGTCGATCTATTATTGATAATCCCGCCGTTAATAACCGTAGGGCATAAACCGGCTGCCTCAAATAAACAAGCAACTAAAGAAGTAGTAGTGGTTTTACCGTGCGATCCCGAAACTGCTACGGAACATTTTAATCTCATAAGCTCAGCGAGCATCTCCGCACGTCTAATAATCGGGATTTTACGTTCTAACGCTTCTTTTATTTCAGGATTATCTGGGTTAATTGCCGATGAAATAACGACATACGAAACATTAGTAATATTTTGCTCAGCATGTCCTAAAAATATTTTAATACCATAGACTGCAAGCCTTTTAGTATTATAATTTTCTACTAAATCAGAACCTTGTACTTTATAGCCTAGATTATGTAATATCTCGGCTATACCGCTCATTCCAACACCACCGATGCCTATAAAATGTATAGTTTCTAAAGTTTGATTAGTTTTTTTTAATTCAAGTAACAGCATCTAAGTTTAATCATTTAAAGTTGAGTTCTGCATAAAGGTTTTTATGTAGGTTGTCAAGTGTTAACTGTGTCATACCGCGACTTGATCGCGGTATCCAGCTTAAACGTTGATATTAAAAGTTATTTTTATGGATACCGCGATCAAGTCGCGGTATGACATCGATCCTATCAAACTTTGCTTCGGAATAGAAATTCCCTTGTAGCCCACCGACTTTTAGATCAATTAAAAATTTAGCTATTTCTCCATTCTCTACAAACTCAGCTACCGTTTCAATATTTAAATCTTCCGAAATCTTAATTAATCTTTCTATGAAATACCTACTTTGTACATCACTTGTAATACTACGTACATATTTACCGTCAATTTTGATAATATCAATTGGTAAGCTTTGAAGCTGTTTAAAAGAAGTAAAACCAGAACCAAAATCATCTAACGCAAACTTACATCCGTATTTGCGAAGCTTATTAATAAACAAAGTTATTTTATCGTAATTCTCGTTAAAAGAAGTTTCTGTAATTTCAATAATTAAGCGATCTCGAACATTATGAGTTTTTAATAAGTTTTCCGCTATTTCCCATAAAGCTTCATCGCTCGTTCCTATATTTGAAATATTCACGGCTAACATTAAGTTTGGATTGCGGGCAAGTTCGTTAACAGTCATTTCCAAAACAATTTGATCAATTATAAAAATTAATCCTTTATTTTCAGCAATAGGGATTATCGGACCTACGGAAATATAAACACCGTTCTCATCAGGTATACGAAGCAGACATTCATAATAATGAATCTTCATAGTATTGCGATCTATTATAGGCTGATAAGCAAATCGCATAGTCTTTTTTGCTAAAGCATTCCTTAGCAAATTAAGCAAAATGTTAGATTTTCTTATATTTTCTAAATCATGTTCTGTGCTGCTATATTCACGGTAATAATAATTATTATTTTGTGAAAGTAACATATTCAAGGTTTTTTCAATTTCCCCGGCATTATTACTTACTTTTGGGAATTTAATACTAGCAATATAACAATTCATATAAACTGCCGGCTTCTGTTCATTAATATAAAGCTGCGAAAACAAATATAATTTCCTAGCAAAATTTTTAATTAAGTCAGAATCAGTAGTATCTAAAATAAATAATATCCTATCTTTTTGTATTTTTTTAAACTTTGGAAAAATATTAAGTTCTTTGCTTACATTTTCAATAATTTGATCTAAATCTTCAATTATAAAATGCTTATCTTGCTCTATAAATTCGATTTCGTCATAATTAACTAATCTACAAGCTAAACATACGCCTTTTCCCAACTTATCTATCTCATCTTGTAAATCTTTATAATCCGTTATTAATTCCGACATTGCCATTTTTATCATAAAATTATATACTTAAGAATATTAGGACATTTTTACTGTAAATGAAATAAAAATATGAGCCGCATAGACAGGATACAAGAAAAACTAAGTGTGTTAAAACCACATTTTCAAGAAATAATAGATGAAAGCTACAAACATGCGAGTCACTATGACGGTATTCACAGCCATCTAAAAATAAGAATTTCTGCAGAAACATTACAGGGAAAAAGCCTAATTGCTAATCATCGCACTATTAATAACTTACTTGCCGATGAATTTAATAGCGGTCTACATGCGTTATCTATAGAGGTATTATGAAAACAAATAGTATTTTAAAAGTAGCCGTTGGAGCTAGCAGCGTAGCACAAAAAGCTTTAAATAACATAGCGGATAAAAGCTGCGGCATAATTGAGGATAAAATACTTAAAGGTAACTACGTCACTCGTGAAGAATTTGAAAAATTACAAACTTTAGTAATAAAACTAAAAAAAGAACTAAAAGAGTTAAAGGGCAAATAATTAATCAACTAGTTTTAGAATTCTCGATTTCTGATTTTAATTTTTCTATTTCTTCTTTTGAAAGTTTAGTATATTTAACTATTTTTTCTATAGGTTCTTTATCAATTAGCATTTCTTTTGCTATTTCAATTTTTTCTTCAGCTTTAGCATCATCTCTAGCCTTTTTAAGAGTATTAGCTTCTATTCTAAGCCACTTTAAGCGGTCTTCATAGGCGTTTCTTTCTTCTTCGCTAAAATTCATAACCTCAAGTACTGTTAAGGCTTTCTTTAAATCTTTATTATCTAGCTCTTTCGGTAAATTATCTTTATTTAATAAATCATTACGGGTTAGAAAAGCAAGCCATATATCTAAAGCATTCTTAACTTTCTTGACGACGTCAGATAACTCCTCTTTAGGATTCTTAGCAAACTTATTAAGTTCTATCGTATGTAACTCTATATCTTTAAAATATACTAAACCGTTTTTTATCTCCTTTAACTGAAAAGCATTATGATATTCATTTGTATCTGTAATACTGGTAAAATTAAGTATATGTATTCCTATTGTTTTATTCAGCTCCGAATAATCCGATCCCTCTTTCAATTGCTCCGTATACATTTTTGCCCAATAATACAAAGCTCTTTTATCGTAATCAGCTTCATCGGTTACTTGAATTTCGATATTATATCTTTTACCGCTTTCACTTTTGGCTTTAATATCAAGTATAGAGAGTTTATCTGTTTTAAAATTCTTTGGATTATAAGGATTAAGTAGTGTCACATCTATAATTTGATCTGTTTCTGACACTATTGAATTTATAAGAGATATTAGTAAATCCTTATTCTCTTCTACTCCAAAGATTTTTTTAAAGGCTAAATCTACTCTTGGGTTAACTTTATACATGCTATTATTGATATATTATTATGAATAGACTTCCTGCATAAGTCACTTCTAAAGGTAATTTGTACGTCGATCCGGTACTCGAATCCTCACGTACGCTTGTGTACGCTGTGGTTCGAGGTGAAGTGTCTCCTTCAAATTCCTCTTTATAAGATGACTTATGCAGGAATTCTAATATATTATAGCATCTTTTAAGGTATATACTACTAAATCTTTTGATCAGTTCTAATGGATACAATTGCTGACATGCCGGGAACTAGATTGGCATTTGGGGATTCAAAATCTATTAAAACAGGTATACGTTGTACGATTTTAGTAAAATTACCGGTAGCATTATCGGGTGGGATTAAGCTAAATTTAGAACCGGTAGCAGGAGCAATATTACGAATCTTTCCATAAATTACTTTTTTAGGCAAAGCATCAAATTCAATTTTGACGTTCATACCGGGCTTAAATTTTTTAATTTGTGTTTCTTTAAAATTAGCTTGAATATACATAGTATTATCTTGAACTATAGAAAACAATGCTCTACCCGGTACTATATAATTTCCGACTTCTAAACTACTATTACTAAATATGCCCGATACCATAGCAGTAAGTTTAGTATTTTGTAAACTTCTTGAGATAATCTTTTTATTTTCTGTTAATTCTTTGAGTTTTTCTTTTTCCGCAGATTTCTCAAGATCTAAAAGAGTCAGACTTTGCTTAGATATATCGAGATCTAATTGTGATTGTTTATAATCTGTTTTAGCTTTTTGATATGCGTTTTCAGAATCATCTAATGTTTTAGAGCTAGCAAATTTAGCCTTATTTAATTCCTGCACCCTAGTAAAATCTGTTGAAGCAATATCAAAGCTTATTTTAGTAAGTTTTAATTTTTCAGCCGCTTGTTCTAGGCTAATCCACCCTATTGAGATTTTTTGCTCTATAATTTCTATGTTTTTTATGCAAGCTTCAATAGATGCTTCAAGTGCTGCAAGCTTTGCCTTATAATCTCTATCATCGATACAAGCTATTAAATCACCTTTACTAACTTTAGTATTATTGGTTACCGATAGATTAGTTAAAACACCGCTAACTTCAGCACTAACATTTGAAATATCCGCATCAATATAAGCATTATCCGTGGATTGTGTATTTGCCCAAATATAAATTCTATATCCAAAATAAATAAATATTACTAGAACTATAATAAGTATATATTTAGCGAATGGATGATGCTTATATTTTAGGATAATTTGTGAGATATTCAGCATAATTAATTTGCATTAAGTTTAAAGAGTGCTTACAAAATTATTTTAATTAGATTTAAAAATTAACTTTGTAGGTTCTGTGAAGGAAAATTAAATTATTTGTGTTTTTAGATATTTTTGAGTGAAAATTAATAAGATTTTTGCAGTAATAGTTGTTCCTATTTCAAAAAAATCTTATAATTTGTAGCAAAAAAGAGCAAAAATAGATTAATTTAATTTTCCTTCACAGAACCTAGGTATCCTCTATGTTTAAAAAAGTAACAAATTGGTATAGAAAGAATATATATAACTGCAATTAATGGCATTGAATACCATGGATATATGATAAGATTTATAATAACAATAGCAACTAAAATCATTGCAAGGGATAAATACTCAGGTTTAATACTTAAATTTTTTGTTGAGATTGTAGGGAGTCTACTAGCAAGTAGAAAAGCTATAATAGCTAAATATATATTAATTGTTATAGTGTGAGTACGGGTATTGATATTTAATAGCGTACCGATTTCAAAATCTATCATTACAGGCATTAAAGCGAGTAACGCACCGCATGGAGCAGGTACACCGGTAAAAAAATATTCAGCTTTTTTATCTTGTTTTGGTTGAGAAATACCAACGTTAAAGCGAGCTAAACGCAAAGCCATACACACTATAAATAACAGCATTACTGCTGATGAAAATACTTTATACTCATATTGTTGAAAAGACCATAAATATATTAGATAAGCAGGAGCTATACCAAAATTAGCAAAATCGCATAATGAATCAAGTTCTGCACCAAATGGGCTGGTTGCATTTAGCATCCTTGCTATTCTACCATCGATACCGTCAATAATTGCTGCTACTATAATGCAATATACCGCAAGCTCCCATCTGCTATCTAAAGCAAATTTTATAGAACTCATACCGGTTACAAGCCCAAGCAACGTAATAAAGTTGGGAATTAATTTTATTATAGGTACAGGCTTAGTTATTATAGGCTTACGAATTTTTAACAATTTTAATACTCAAAATGTATGGTATAAAAAACGTCATTGCGAGCGACTGCAAGGAGCGTGGCAATCTCATAAAACAAACTCCTGAGATTGCGGACGTACAAATTACCTTGTAATTCTCCTCGCAATGACGAGTAACTACTTTCTCTCAAACTTAAATTCTGCTGTTTTTTTACGTCCAAAATCAGCAATGATAGTTTCACCGCCTATAGCAGTCTGCCCTTTACTCACTAATAAAGCTGTTTTCAACGGTAGATAAACATCTACTCTACTACCAAAACGAATTATACCGTATCGCTCGCCCGTTTTAACTTCATTACCCTCTTCTAAATCACAAACTATACGCCTTGCTATAAGTCCGGCTATTTGAACAAAAACAATTTTTTGTCCTTGATCAGTTTCCATTAATACTGATTGACGCTCATTATAAACACTGGCTTTATCAAGCGAAGCATTAAAAAACTTTCCGGGATTATAATGAAGTGCTAAAATTTTTCCGTTTGCTGGAATTCTATTAACATGAACATTAAAAATATTTAGAAAAATACTAACTCTAATCATTTCCACATCACCAAGCCCTAATTCCGGCGGCGGCAATGCTTCTTTGATTTCTTGAATTACTCCATCTGCAGGGCTTATTACCAGATCATCGTTTATAGGAACATGTCGATCGGGATTACGAAAGAAGTAAATACACCATGCAGTGGCAATAAACCCAATACAACCAAGTTTTTCATTAAATGATGCCAATAAAAAGCTTACTAATGCAAAACTAGCAATGAATATATATCCCTCGCGGTGAATAATTTTAAATAAATCATTATATTGTTTCATTTTAATCTCTATGAATCTCCTTATTATTTTAACTATGCCTGCTCGGCTTTATCTTCTTGCTTCTCATTCTCGTCTTCATCTTCTTCTTGAGGGGTAGTTTGGGCTTCTTGAGCAGAACCAAGAGCATATACGCATAAATCCGGAAGCGGGACACCGTTTTTTTTGGCAAGATCATTTAGCTGTGATATTGCTTTCATAACCTCGTCAGGAATAGTACCGCCTCTTTCGTCAGATAACCATTTTGCTTGAAATTGCAGCGGATGATGCCCTTCTTGCGGCGTACCTATATAAAACTTAAACTTGGCTCTTTGTCCACCAAAATCGCAGTCAAATTCAAACTCTTTATAATGTGCCATAACTTTATGAATTAATAATTATATTAATATTATTATATTCTAACAATAAAAATGCAAATCTAAAATAATTTCTTGTCTAAGAGGCTACTGCATGAATTATTTTAAAGCTAATTAAATGCTTTTTTACTACAAATTATAAGATTTTCTTGAAATAGGAACTACTATTCCTTCCAAAATCTTATTAATTTTTGCTATAAAATCTTTTTAATTATCAATTAAAATTTATTTACTGATAGCCTCTTAGCAATATAGCGATTTGAATATATAAATTTATCGCTAGAATCTATAATTATCCCGCCTGCTTCCTTAATAAGAAGCTCAAACGCATAATATAACGTAAAATTTAATAATGATAAACATATTAAATCCGCTTTACCTGAAGCTACAAGCATAGCCCCGTAGCAAGGAGAGCCAAAAGATCTAATATTATCTATCTCCTCCAAATTATCATAATTTAAACCTTCAATAATTGCCAAACAATTCTTTAAATCGTCATTATCGGAGACTCTAAGTCTTAATCTTTGATCATTAGAGTTTAAATTATTTTTTTCTACCCAAGCTCCTTTACCTTTTTCAGCATAATAAATTTCATTAAGAACGGGGAAGTATATTACTGTAGAACTTGGAGATAAAGCTCCTTGAGTTTTTTTTAAATAAGTTATAGATACCGCAAAAAAAGGTATGCTTCTAGCGAAATTATTTGGACTATCTATAGGATTCACTAAAAAAACACTTTCATAATTATTATTTAAATCAAATTGATCTTCAGGAAAAAATAAATCTTGTGTATGTTTTTGTAATTCTTCACATAATAAAGTTTTTAATCTTAAATAAGATCGCCTACAAAATTCTTCATTTCTTACAGAATTTTTTTGTAGCATTTCGAGTTCTAAAAAATCTCTGTGCAAAAACTTAACAGCTTTACGCAGGGCATTAATTAATAAATTAGTTATAGGTTGCATTTGATTTTAATAGTTAATTTATTGTGTCATTTACGCTTTTAGAAGCGTTGTTGCATGGCTCATTTTATGTCATTCCCGCGCAGGCGGGAATCCAGAAAAAAGTATAAATACAGCAAATTTTTGAAATTAAAAGCTCGATTTATCTTGCTTTATGCTGGATTCCCGCCTACGCGGGAATGACATCGAGTGTGCTTTTCGATCCATGTAACAACGTCGTTTTTACCTAGGAACGACATCCATAGTTCAATAAAACAGCTTACTTCGCTCGCTCGACATATGTCATATCATCAGTTTTAACAACAATTCTTTCTCCTATTTCTAAATATTGCGGTACTTTAACTTTAATGCCGTTTGTTAAAATTGCCGGTTTATAAGAAGCAGTAGCGGTTGCTCCTTTTATTATCGGATCAGTTTCACTAATCTCAAGTATAACAGTTGGAGGAAGCTCAATATTTAAAGGCTTTTCATTATAAAATTCGACTTTAACAACCATATTTTCAGTTAAGAAAGGTAATTTTTCTTCTAAAATTTTCTTGGGAACATTTATTTGATCAAAATGTTTTGTATCCATCAATACTAAATCATCACCTTCAAAATATAAAAATTGATAATCTTTTTGCTCAAGTTCGGCTTTTTCTAAATAATCGGAAGAACTGAATCTATCGTTACGCTTTGTACCTGTTTTTAAATTTTTCATCTCAACTTGTACATAAGCTCCACCTTTCCCAGGTTGTGTATGTTCCGGCGTTTTACTTACAACCCATAAATCATTATTATAAACTAATATGTTACCTGTTCTAATTGAATTTGCTGAAATTTTCATATATTATACATTTAAGACTTAAAATTAAAGTATAAATATACAAATTATTTCCTTTAAAAACAAGAATTTAATCTTATGACCACAATATTAGTAGTAGACGATATAGAAACCAATATTAAATTACTAACAGCCAAACTTTTAAAAGAGTATTATACAGTTCTTACTGCAAATAGCGGCAAAGAAGCATTAGCAATTCTGAAAAAGGAAAAAATTGATATTATACTACTTGATGTTATGATGCCGGAAATGGATGGATTTGAGGTATGTAAGATTATAAAAACCAATTCGGAAACTACTCATATACCGGTTGTAATGGTAACTGCACTTTCCGATATTGATGATCGAGTTAAAGGTCTTGAAGCAGGAGCTGATGAGTTTTTAACAAAGCCTATTAACGATACTGCTTTATTTGTAAGACTTAAATCGCTATCTAGAATGAAAAGCTTAATTGATGAGTTAAAGCTTCGTAATAGCACTAATGCATTATTAGGCGTAACAAATATTGAAATGCATGACACTTTTGCAGATAAAAAAATATTACTAATTAATGATGATGTAGTACAAGCTAAAAATATAAAACAAATGTTACTTAAGATTACCCAAAACGTAAAGGTGATAAGTAATTCCGATGAATTAGATATTATAAATGAATATACACCCGATTTAGTAATTATCAGTAGTACGCTCGAAAATGAAGATCCTTTAAGAATCAGTGTTATTTTAAGAGGTAAAGCAGAAATAAGCGGCGTGGTAATAATTTTACAAATTGATGAAGACGGTATGCCTTTGGTTGTGAAAGGTATTGAACTCGGTATTAATGATTATTTCGTTTATCCTATAGAAGAAAGCGAATTGCTTGCTAGAATTAGAACACAATTAAGGCGTAAGCAATATCAAGATAATTTACGTAATGATCTTGAACAAAGTGTTAATTTAGCAGCTAAAGACGGCTTAACCGGCTTATTTAATCGCCGCTATTTCGATATACATCTCAAACAAATGATTGAGAAAGCTAATAAAGAAAGTATTAAATTATATTTACTTATGTGCGATATCGACAATTTTAAACATGTAAACGATACTTACGGTCATCAAGCAGGCGATAAGGTTTTAACAATTGTATCCCGTATTTTGAAGAATACTCTCAGAGTAACAGACTTAATAGCAAGATTCGGCGGTGAAGAATTTACTATACTCTTAACGGATATAGATATTTCTAAAGCGATTGAAACTGCGGAGAGAGTTAGAGTTAAAATAGAATATATGGATTTTCCCATTGAAGATCAAATTGAACCTTTAAAAAAAACTATTTCAATCGGAGTTACGGAATATAAAAAAGAAGAATCAATAGAATCTTTCATTGAACGTGCTGACAAAGCTATGTATGAGGCTAAAACAACAGGTAAAAATAAAGTAGTAAAATTATAATTGATTTTTTAAAGTAAAAAAAATAATGAGAAATTCTTCCAAAAAACATCTTGATTTACCATATAGACCAGGGGTCGGCATGATGATATTAAATGCCGATAACCACATATTTGTCGGTAAAAGAATAGATACAAAAATATCTGCATGGCAAATGCCGCAAGGTGGGATAGTTCCCGGCGAAACTCCAAGTATTGCAGCAATGCGTGAGATGTTAGAAGAAATAGGAAGCGATAAAGGATATATTATTGCTGAAAGCAAATGCTGGTATAGTTATGATGTACCAAGCTTTTTAATACCTAAATTGTGGAACGGTAATTTTCGTGGACAGAAACAACGCTGGTTTCTAATTAGATTTACCGGGAATAATGAAGACATTAATATAAATATGCCTAATCCCGAATTCGACCAATGGCGCTGGGCATCACTTGACGAGCTATTATCCATTATAATTCCTTTCAAACGGAAACTTTATCAAGCCGTCGTAAAAGAATTTGAATCATTAATTCAGTAGACCTTTTCGGAAACGAGGGTTTAGGGAGGCTTCCCTCCGGAGACACTTCACCTCGAACCGCAGCGTATATAGACATACGTGAGGAGTGACCGGCGTTGTTGAATGGTTCAAGAAAAAAGTACTCGGTGTCATTCCTGCGGAAGCAAGAATCCAGCATAAAGCGAGATAAATCGAGCTTTTAATTTCAAAAATTTGCTGTATTTATACTTTAAGCATAGATTAAATTTTAGGCATAAGTGTAAGATATTTTACATTTGCTGGATGAGGCGTATTGTTTTGCATTTGTTCTTTTAATTCTTCTAGAGTTTCAGCAAATTTTGGAATTTTAGTAAGATAATTTTCTATTATTTTTATTGCCTCCTGTTTTCTTCCTAAAATATAATTTATTATTGTTAAAAATTTTGTTGTTTGTCCTCCTGTACATGGTATATCCCAACGATGTTTTTTTGCCTTATCTTCGTATAATAAGGGGATAATATCATTTAAATCTTTAAGATTTGAAATAAACGGTAAATATTTTTTTCTAACATTTCTCCTATTTGTTCAATTATCTGACTATCTCTTATTGATTGCTCCTCTTCATTATCTTTAAGTTCAAACCACATATGTTTATTGCATATAATAGGTAAATTTACTCCTAATATAGGAGCTAGAAATGGAAACGGTAAATCTAAAACTATTTCTTTAGGCATCCATACATCAAATTCGACAGTAAAATCTAATCGATGCTGTAAAACTATTTTTTTATTTGTTTGGGTCACAATATATTACTTTTTTTTGGATTCCTGCTTTCGCAGGAATGACATAAGAGCCATGCAACAAGACGGGAGCAAATAGAGGAATAATAAACCATGCAAGACCCGTGAACGCTCACATTTTTGCTCTTTTTAGCTATAAATTATAAGATTTTTTTGAAATAGGAACAACTATTACTGCAAAAATCTTATTAATTTTCGCTCACAGAATCTAATAAAAGTTTTATATATACTTAACTATTTAGAGCCTCTTGATCCTCTATTTGACCTAGACATACATTATGCTGATCATTATTATCATAGTGATCTGGACTTATATGTACCTTAATTTTATTAGCTACATATCTTATGCCTAATATACTTAATGTTACTGCTATAATATAGATAACAAAATTACCTGTAGCAGCACTATTTACCTCTCTATCACCTTCAATTAATTCATTTATAGCACTAAATAATGAGATATCTGTATCATTGCCTAAAGTAAATACAGCACACTCATTTGTTCCTCTAGACAATAAACTAATATCTTTATCGCAACTAGATTCAACCATATAATATGTACTATCATTCTTTATTAGGCTATAATTATTATCACCGATTATATGTGCAGTAAATACATTTGCTAAGTTAGATATAGTTATATTAGCAATAAAATCTTTTACCTCTCTTATATGAAATAAATTTATAATAAAATTACTTAGACAGTGATTTGTTGTTGTTTCAGTTTCCCAATTAACCTTATCAATTTGAGCTTCCGGCATTAAAAACCATGAATTTATATCTTCAAACGCAAATTTTAGCTCTCTAACCAATCCACATAAAATATATTTTTTATTAGCAATATGTACAAAGGTATGATCAGGATGCTCATCTAAAAAGTATGTAGAGGTATTAGAAAAAGGTTTTAAATGTGCAGAATATACCTTATTTTTGTCTAGGTTTTGTTCATAGGTATTTCCACTAGAATCAGCAAATATTAAATTTGGTAATAAAGTAAGTTTGCAAAAATAACTGATTAAATTGACTATATTTGGTAAAAACTTAATGTAATAATTTGCCATAATATTACCTTATATTTATGATAAATATATCCTTTATTATTAAATAATATTAAGATTATTGTTATAATTCAATAATTTAATTAAGTAACCATCGTTTAACTGTTCATCCTTGTGTGATTTTTGCTATTATTCTTTTCACTTAAGTAATTAATTATTACCATTTGAAAATAATTAGATTTTACTTTCTATTTTTGCAGCCAATATAAAGTCATTTTCGGTAAGACCATTAATCTTATGAGTCCATATTTCAACACTACATACTCCCCAAGATATAGTTAAATCGGGATGATGAGCTTCCTGCTCGGCAATTTCGGCTATTTTATTTGCAAATTCCATAGCTTTTATGAAGTTAGGAAATTTATATTTTCTATAAAGATGCCCTAATTCATTTACTTGCCATTCATTTTGTAACTCCGCTAGTAATTTATCAATTTCTTTTTTCTCAAGCGGTGGAACTCCACCATCACATGGGATACATTTTTTTTCACTTAATGAACATATTGTTGTCATACTAAACCTAATTTTTTAATTATGCTATTGTTACGCGGTTTGTTGCATGGATCGTTTTTTCCACTACCACCCTGTGACCTGTGTAACTAGGTCCAGTTAAAAATACTAAAATTATTAGTATTGCAAGTTGTATTTCTAGATACTATGATCAAACCCACATGTAATATTAATATATCAATCTTCTAATTAGCTCAGTAATTATTGAGAAAAAATATAGCTAGTTTATTTTTCATTAATTAATTTTAATAAATGCTTATTATTATTTTGTAAGACAGGATCATTTGGGTTTAATTTTAGAGCCTCGTTTGTTACTTTAAGAGCTAAGTCATATTTACCGTTATTAGCTAACAAAATACTCTTATTTTTATAAGCAAAATAATCTCTAGGCTTTAATTTAATTGCTTGATTGAAAGCATTCATTGCAAGGTCAAATTTTTTTAATTCAGCATAAACTATCCCTTGATAATTATATATTTTTGCATTATTAGGATTTAACTCAATAGCTTTATCATATGCTTTAAGTGCTTGTTCGTATTTACCTAATTTAGAAAATATATTTCCTTTGTTAACATATGCATCCAAATCATTTGGGTTTAATTCAATAGCTTTATTATATAATTCGAGAGCTAAATCATACTTACCTAAGTCTTTTAATATAACTCCTTTATTGTTATATGGACGTGGGTTCTTAGGATTTAATCTAATAGCTTTGTCAAATGATTCAATGGCCAAATCATATTTACCTAATTTTTTTAATACAATTCCCTTGTTATTATATGAGTCAGAATCACTGGGATCTAATTCAATAACTTTATTATATGTTTCAAGAGCTAATTCATTTCTATCTAAACTTTCTAATACCATACCTTTGTTGTTATAAGCGTCTGAATAACTAGGATTTAATTCAATAGCTTTGTTATATACTTCAAGAGCTAAATCATATTTACCTAATTTTTCTAATACAACTCCTTTATTATTATATATTTTTGAATCATTAGAGTTTATTTCAATAGCATTATTATATACCTTTAGCGCTTGTTCATATTTACCTAATTTAGAAAATATATTTCCTTTGTTGTTGTATGCCTTTAAATCATTATGGTTTATCTTAATAGCTTTATTATATGCTTCAAGAGCTAAATCATATTTACCTAGGTCTTCTAATATGATGCCTTTGTTATTATATGAGTCAGAATCACTGGGATCTAATTCAATAGCTTTATTATATGCTTCAAGAGCCAATTCGTTTTTACCTGAATTATATAAATGAACCCCTTCATTATAATAATCTATAGATGATTTAGCTTTATTCTCTAATGCCCAAGCTGTATTGATTTGACAAACAATTAGTAGAAAGCTAAAAAATAAATATTTCCAATATTTTTGCATCGTTGCCTCTAATACTTTTTGTAGAAATAATACATTGAAAATAAATTATTTAGAAGAATAAATTACGTAAAAAATGATTTAGGTAATAAATAATTTCAAACGTGGTTTCCCTATAAATCAATTAACTATAGTGAATTCAGTTGAGCTTGGTGACAGGCGTGAGGAGAGAAGTCTATATACTAATAGGCGAGTTGACGAGCAACGAAGTACCAAGTGCTAATCAATTTACTATGGGACTGTTAACAAAATAATTTTAATTGATAATTAAAAAGAATTTTTAGTGAAAATTAATAAGATTCTTGAAAGAATAGTTATTCATATTTCAAAAAAATCTTATAATTTGCAGCAAAAAGGAATTTAATTAGCTTTAAAATTTATTTTGTTAACAGTCCCATACATAAGTTCAAATATTAAATATTATCTTTCAACCAAATAAAAAATTTTTTGAGAAAATCAGTATTTTCGTTTAATTCAATATAAAAAGATTCTTGTTGCTGTTTTAAGCCAATGCCATTAGATTTTTATATAATAATGTTAGTACGATTAAAAGATAATGAATGGTAGCGAGGGAGGGATTTGAACCCCCGACACACGGATTATGATTCCGTCGCTCTAACCAGCTGAGCTACCCCGCCAGGGGAGAATGTTTGTATAACTTGTTAAGATCGTAGGCGTTGTCGTATAGGCTTGTTTATGTCATTCCCGCGTAGGCGGGAATCCAGAAAAAATAACTTCAATATTGATACAAAAGCTACATATTTGATAAAATAAACATATAGAAAACTTATTTTTAATGTTTTACTAGATTCCCGCCTACGCGGGAATGACATTGAATAGGTTTCTCGAGCCATGTAACAATGGCCAATATCCTAACGTTTAGAGAATTGTGTTTTCTTACGTGCTTTACGTTGTCCGTATTTCTTACGCTCTACTACCCTAGAATCACGTGTTAAAAAGCCGCCTTTACGTAAAATAACATGAAAGTCCGGAGTAGATATATCTAAAGCCTTAGAAATTCCATGTAAAATTGCTCCTTTTTGTCCTGAAATTCCTCCACCTTTAACAGTACAAATTACATCATACTGATCAATAGTTTTTGTTAAAACAAAAGGTTGTAAGATCGTTTTTACATAAGTTTCAGAAGGAAAATACTGGTCTATTGTTTTTTTATTAACAACTATTTTTCCTTTTCCTAATTTAAGCCATACTCGTGCTATAGCATTTTTTCTTTTACCTGTAGCATAAAACCTGCCTGAATTATCTATTTTTTCTTTAGGTGCTTTTACTGCTAGCTTCTCAGAAGTTAGAACTTCTTTAGTTAATGGCTTATCTGTTTTAATCTTTAACTTTGTCATAGGTAATTACTTTTTATTTTTTGGATTTTGGCTTGCAAAATCATAAATTGCAGGCTGCTGTCCTACATGAGGATGATCACTACTTGCATAAACATACAAATTACTCATCTGCTTAGCACCTAAAGCATTTCTTGTAATCATTCTTTTTACAGCCATTTTAATAACTCTCTCAGGGTATTTACCGCTTAAGATTTTACCTGCGGTAGTATCCTTAATGCCCCCTGGAAATCCTGTATGCCTGTAATATATTTTCCCGTCTTTGGGATTTGCTTTTTTACCAGTCAGTTTTATATGCTCTGCATTAATTATGATTATGTTATCACCACAATCTAAATGAGGCGTAAAGCTAGGCTTATGCTTACCACGTAGCATATTAGCAACCCTGCTAGCGAGTCGTCCTAGTACAATATTCTTTGCGTCTATGACCCACCATTTCTTTTCAATTTCCGATGGCTTTGCCGAGTAAGTTTTCACAATAGTATCTTTTTAATTTTAATTTTTTAAATAAAGACTTAAGAAACATATTTAATAGCATTAATCCCTGCCATTTGTCAAGTTAAATATACTCGTTTAATTTGCAAAATTGGCTACATCGTTCTACAAGCACTGCGGTGCTCACGTATTTAAGTATACGCTCCGCTCCTCGTCTTGTAAAACTCCTAGCTCTTTTCTAAATTAAACTTCGTCTACCTATTACTCAATTTATTTGGAGTATAATCTATTTACTTCCGAATATTATTTTTCTATCCGTAGAAAAATATAAATTATTATTTGCTCTTATTCCATAATAACGAATATTTTTTATAATTTTGTCGATATGAGGCATCATATTTAATCCATTATTATCAACATCAAAACTATATAAAACACCGTTAACGGAAATAACATTTAAACTTCGCTTATTGTTATTATCAACTCCAACAAAAGGGGTTAAAAAAGTAGCAGATTTTAGTTTCTTAGGGTCTTTTCCATCATTTAAATCAGCTACAAACTTTACTTTCCCTGTTTCAGGATTAAATGCTGCTATTTGTCTTGCATTATTTGTTACAAATAGACTATTACCAATTAAAGACATTGATTGAATATCCTCAGCATTTACCTGCCAAATAACGCTACCGGTTGCTATATTCAGCTTAATAAGCTTACCAAGACCGGTTGCTATATATAAATTCATATTATCATGAACAGGGGTACATAAAATACTTGATTCGTCAAAATTCGGTATAGCTGTACGATCGTTAAGATTTGTAAACTCAAAATTCCATCTTACTTCACCGGTTTTTATATTTAAGGCAAGTACTTGACCAGAATTATAAGTCACTATTACATTGTCATGTTGTACTATCGGCGTCATAAAATAACTAGCCGATAAAACTTCCGCAAGGCTTTCATGCTCCCATACGGTTTTTAAAGTTTCTGCATTTAAAGCAATTGTTTGATTACTGATAGTTTGCACTAAGACAGTATTATCATTTAACATAACAGGCTTAATTCTGATAATATCCGGAAGTTCTTTTCTAATTATTTCATAACCTGATTTTGCATCTAGTACTACGAGCAATCTTGAACCATATGTTACGTATAATTTTCCGTTATTATATAAAATTCCGCCGCCTATATAATTATCTTTCTTATTTCTACTTAAATTATAAGACCAAATAACTTTATTTTTCTCTATAGAAAATGCAGAAATATTTGATCTAATATCCAATGCATAAATCATATCGCCGATAAAAATCGGCTCAGTAATTGTTTTGCTTCTAGCGAAACTATACTGTTTATTCTTAAGCATATTTACATTAAATGAATATATATTTGCATTAGAATCTAAATATATAGACTCATTAGTTTGCAGTGATAATTTAGGAGTCAGTTCAACAATATTTTTTACCCTTTTAGGTCCAAGCCCGTTACATGAAATTAAAATAAACGGTAATAACAGAAGTGCTATTTTTTTTGTCATATTTTTCCTTAAGTATGAATTATTATTTATTTAAATTTACAAGCAATGCCTTAGCCTGATCTTTTAACAAATCAGATACATTATTTGAAATTAATAAATTTCTTAGATTTTTTTCTGCTTGCGGTTTCATATTATTCTTAATATCCCACATAGCTTTCATAATAGTTGCTGTAGCCCAAAAAGGTTTTTTCTCGTTATCAAAATAATTTAAATATTTTGTCAGTTTTTCTTTATCTTGAATATCTAGATTTTGATTATCAATAACAAGACCACACCATGAAATACGTGCATAAGAAGTAGAAATTTCAGAATATTCTTTATTTTCAATAATTTTATTAAGCAGGTCTTTCGCTTCTGAATATTTTTTTTCCGAAATCTTTATAGCTACTTGTTCTAATGCAGCTATTTCTTTTATTCTAGTATTACTAGTAGTAACTAAATTCTCTAAAGTATTAAAAGCTAATTCTTCATTATCTTTTGTTGTTTCCAAACTAACGGTTTTAACAAGAACATCTCCGTTTTTTTGGTTATTTTTAACTCTTTTATCTTTATTATTATTATTAACAACCATTATAGTAATAGCTATTATAGAAATAATTATTATTACAGGTAAAAGTTTTTTGAAAAAAATTAACCTTTTTTCTTCATTTTGATCACTCAATACTTCATCTAAAATATCAGTCATATTTTATTATTTTTATTTATTTTTACAGCCAAATTTGATCTTAGCATCTTCTGCCATTTTCTTGGATGCGACAGTTCTATTAGTTGGAAATTCCTTATCAAGCTTAGCAAGCATATTACAAGCTTCTGCTGTCTTTTTTAGTTCACCTAAAGAAAGTGCTAACTTCAATAACCCATCGGAAGATTTTGCCCCTTTCGGTGCTTCTTTATAGCCTTTTAAATAGTTAACAGCTGCTCCGTTATAATCTTTTTGTTTAAAAAAACATTCCCCGTACCAAAAATAAGCATTACTAATTAGCGAACTGTTAGGATATTTTTGGATAAAATTTTTAAATTTATCTTTTGCTTCAGTAAGCTTATTATCTTTATAATCAGCTAGAGCCAAATCATAAGCTTGCTTATCGGGAGCTATATCTTTATTAACCGCAACGGTTTTTTTGGGAGTAGCATCCGGCATATCTTTAAGCAAAGCTACATCAAAAATATCTTGTTTTTTTGAATTGCTAACTTCTAAAACTTCCATATTTTCTTCTTGATTCGGAATATTTGAGTTTTGCGTTAACATATCAACTTTATGCTGCAAAATCTCAACTTTACCGATTAACCTTCTAATTTCTTGCTCCTGCTCATCTAGCCTATTTTCAAAATCATTATTTGCTGCATATTTTAAAGGCTTTCCTTTAATAGTTTCGCTTTCTCCAAAAGAAAACATGGAAAATAAAAAAGTAAATAATAGGATAATCAGTTTCATATATTTTTTGAATTTGTAATGTTTCTTATAATACCGAAAATTTTTTAATATTCCACACAATTTTTTAAGTATTGGCTAGAAAGAGTTGATAATCTAAAAAGCTTACGTCATTGCGAGGAAATTATAAAATAATTGACGAAGCAATCTCAGGATGCTTGACAAGATTGCCACGTCGCTTCGCTCCTCGCAATGACAATATCTACCCTTTCTAGGCAATGCAATTTTTTATATTTCAATACTACCGTCATATTTAAAAGTTATTGTTATGGTGGTACCTTCATTTATCTTACTTTGCAAATCAAATTTACCATTCATAAGTTCAACCAGCTTTTTAGTAAGCGGCAACCCAAGACCGGTACCCTCATATTTTCGACTAAGCTCACTATCAATTTGACCGAACGCCGATAAAGTTTTTGGTATATCTTTTTCCTCAATACCGATGCCGGTATCTATAACTTTTATATATACTAATTTTGCTAACTCATCTTTTTCAAGTGCAATAGTAACACTTCCTCCGGAATTTGTAAATTTCACAGCATTTGATAAAAGATTTAAGAATACTTGTTTTAGCCTTTTTGGATCAGCCTTTATAACAACATGCTCTCTCGGTAATCTACTAATTAAAGCCACTTCGGCTTGATCGGCACGAGGCTTAACAAGTATCAGCGAAGAACTAATTAATTTATTTAAATCAAGATCTATACTATCTACTTTTAATTTATCGGCAGAAGCTTTAGAAAGATCTAAAATATCATTAATCATACTAAGCAAATGTTTACCGGCATCATTTATATCTTTAATATAATTTTTACTTTTTTCTGCATCCCTTTCCGACATAAGAATTTCCGAAAAACCTATTATAGCATTAAGTGGTGTACGCAACTCATGACTAATATTAGCAAAAAACTTTGTATTTGAAGAAGTGGTTTTTTCTACCTTTACTATTTGAGCTTTTAAATTTCTATTTGTTTCAAACTGCTCCTCAATAATTTGTCTAGCATAGTTAGTATTACTAATAATTATAGTACAGAATATTATAAAAATAATAATAAAAGTTATAAATACCTTTTGCTCAAGAGACGTTATATTGCTCCACTGACCTGTAATATTAGTATTAATCTCAAATACTGCATCTACAGGAAAATCTAAATTATTATCTATAACAGGTATATAGCTAGTAACAAAGGAAGCTTCTTCCACTGTTAAATCACTCTCATTTTCTATTACTACCTTTGGGAATAATATATGACTTGTAATACCTTCAAAAGCATCTCGAAGTGGGGCTTTGGAAGTAAAGGACTTTAAAAAATATTTATCGATTTTTGCGGTAATTATCTCAACCAAACTGTCATCTTTATAATTGTCTACACTATACATATGTAGCATATTACTAGTGATGAATTTATTACCTTTAAGATCGTAGAGAGAAATATTAATATTAAGATTAGTAAACCATTGAGCGGTAATCTTTGCAAAATCAATAAACTCTTGATCTTGTAATAATTTTAAATAACCAAATTTATGTAATTTACTGATTACGTTCTGATGAGTATTCCAAATGTTATTAGTATAAAGTTCAGCAATTTTAGTATGTTCCAAAGCTACTTGTTTTACTATCATTTCTTTTATCATAAAATAACGGTAAAACATCATATTTATGACAATATTAAGAAACAATATAATGAATGATAATCTTACTATATACTTATTATGGTTCATTATAACCTAATAGTTATTTCGTTTTTAATGACTCCTTTTATGTCATTTTTGTTTAGTCTGTGTGAAGGAAAATTAATTTAATTCTCTTTCACACAGCCTAGTGTTATTTAACGTCTGAGCTACGGAAAAACTGCAAGTTTTGACGAAGCAATCCAGTTAAAAATTCTGATTTACAGAGTTTTTTATTATTTTTCTGGATTGCCACGCGGTCTTTGACCGCTCGCAATGACGTTTTAGAATCTAATCACCTAGCTTTTTATTAATAATCAACCCTGTAATTACATCATAAGCACGAGCAAATTGATAATCTTTTTTGTATAATTCCGATAATTCATTCTCTTCTTGTTTATTATTTTTAGCTTTTGTTTCTTTTTTACTATCTTTGTTTTTAGATGAATTATCTTTTCCGTTATTGTCTTTATTTTTTGCATTATCATTCTTTAAATAATTTTTTAAAGAACTTTCAGAGAAACGCTTATCTATTTTTTTCACCTCAGGATACTCAACTTTTGCCGGCTCAATTAAAATATCAGGCTCTATTCCTTCTGCTTGAATAGAACGACCGCTTGGGGTGTAATATTTAGATATAGTGAGTTTTACGGCAGCCCTAGAATTGATTTGCGTTAAAGCCTGAACTGATCCTTTACCGAAAGACTTAGTGCCAAGTATTATTGCTCTTTTATGATCTTGCAAAGCTCCGGCAACTATTTCCGAGGCAGAGGCAGAATTACCGTTTATTAAAACTATCATAGGTATTTTGGGGGCCTTTAACGAAAACTCATTTGCTTTAGTTTCGCTATTACTTGATACAGTTCTACCTTTTGTTGTTACAATTACACCAGAATCAATAAAATAATCACTAACGGCAATAGCTTGATCGAGTATACCACCAGCATTATTACGTAAATCTAGAATTATACCTTTAAGATCATCTTTACTTTCAGTTTTTAACTTCTTTACTGCTGCCTTCAGCTCAGAAATTGTTGATTCATTAAAAGTAGTTATACGTATATATGCAATATTATTTTTTTCTAAATGTGCTTTTATCGGCTTGATTTTTACTATTTCGCGAGTAAGTTCTATTTCTTGCGGTTTTACCTCTTCTTCCTTAATTATCAACAATTTAACCTTAGTACCAGGGGTACCACGCATTTCTTTTATAGCTTTATTAGGACCAAGGGTAGAAACTAACTCGTCATTCACTCCTACTATGTAATCTCCGCCTTTAAGCCCTGCTTTGAAAGCCGGTAAATCGTCAATAGGAGATATTATCTTAATTGCTCCACTA
>CAJYCR010000042.1:0-40706 GCA_913698115.1 Omalisus fontisbellaquei
GATTCAAAAAGGACAAATAGTCGGAGCTAATAATCAGGTATCTACTTTCGAGAATTTCAAAATGTTAATAGCATCATAACGTCTAAAATCTTAGATTTGAGTGCAAATCTTATACATGTGTTATAGATGCGACAGAGCCGTCTTTAGTAAATGATAAAAATGTTGAGGCAATTGAAGAATCACCGAGCGGCATATTTGATTCTTCTCGATCGCTCATCATAAATCCGGCAGCATCTACTGTCGGTCCTAAGGCATATGAAGTAAAGTTTCTTAAATTAGCTTCAAAGTTAGCATTAATGATACAATCTTCGGTAGTATTAAAGCCTATAAAAGCCGGTATATTAGAGTCTTTTATTGTATTTCCGATAACATCGTATAGCTCACCGAAAATAGAAATCGTATTGTTTGAAAATATTTCAAAACTGTCATTAAATATAAAACTTATTTTACGTCCGTCTTTTACTATAGAGTTAATAGTATGTTTAGCTTCTTCCGGACACTTTCTCATTAAAATTCTTGCCCAATTGTGAATTCTATAATTTGTGTTGTCTTCACATTCTTCAAAATCTACAAGGGTATTAGTAGTATTATCTTTCATAAATGCATGATAGGGTATAGAAGTAAATAGTTTGTCACCAATATTAAACAAATAAGGTAAAGGAAAGTTAGGTTGATAACTTCCTAGAGATCTAAGTAAAGTAGCTATACATTCAAATTGTGGCATAATTAACCTTTATTATGTTAAAAATAATTATTAAGAAATATTAATAACTAGTCTAGATTAAACATAATAAAAGTTAATAAATCAATATTTTTTAAAAGTTCTATGTTTTTTATTTTGAATTATTGTAATTAAGATATGTAAGAAAGAGTTACTCAGTGCTAAGTTCATTTATTTCGCCGGTTAATTTAATTCCCGACTCTTCAAGTTGCTCTGTTAAAATTTCAGGTAAAATGTCGGCTTTGTACTTGTAGATATCAGGTTTTTCAACCATTTTAGATAGTACTAAATCTGTTAATTTTAAATAATCATTTAATTTTTGTATTTCTTGTTTAATTACTTCCGATTTAGTTTCTAAGCATCTTATGAAATTTTGTAATTCATGTAAATATTTAAAGCAAGCTTTAGTATTTGAGCTAGTATATTTAGGACTTGTCGATATTTTCCACTTCATAAATTCTTTTATATCTTCAGTAGTAACTGAATCATCTACTATGCTTAAATTATTATTAACATAAGCTGTAGCAAGTTTTAAGAAAGCTTTTAGTTCAGGTTGTTTTTTTGATACCAGCTCTATTAAACTTTTATTTGAATTAATATCATTAGAATGTGGGATTATTACGTTAAGATTAGCTCCATATTGTACTAGTAATTTAACTATTTTTATATTTTTACCGCTAACAGCCAACTGGATAGCCGTCCAATTATACGCATTTTTTAACTCTGTTAAAGCACCGTTTTGCAAAAGAAGTTCTGTTACTATTGTACGATTTTGTTCTGTTATAGTGGGCCTAGTAATTATATCATGTAAAGGAGTGTTCCCAAAATTATCAAGAATATTAGGATCAGCTCTTTTCTCTAGTAAGAATTCAACTATATCATAAGAATGTAGTGCAGTATGTAGAAGAGTGTCACGGGTGGTAGAATATTTTATATTAGGATCAATATTTTTTTGAGCAAAAGCCTTTTCGAGAAGAAATTTAAGATTATCAGGGTTGCTATCTGATTTGTGTTGGTTAACTGCATCAAATAAAACATCCACCGTAATAGGAGATGATGAGGCTAGAATCCTTTCAATATTAATAATATTCCTAGCATAGCTAACATAGCTGTTATAGTCTTCTACGAGGTAACCGATTGCTCCTCCTTTTGTAAATGTTGTGGCAAACACAAAAACCTCACCGTATTATTAAAATTAAATTAATATATTAAATAATACAAATTTTCAAGGTAAATATAAATCACTTAAAAAAATCCATAAAGTCATCGGATTAAGCTTTGTTGTGTGGTTCGATGTCATTCCCGCGAAAGCGGGAATCCAGTAATAAAAAGGTGCATACATAGTAAGTTTTTAAAATTAAAAGCTCGATTTATCTCGCTTTACGCTGGATTCCCGCTTTTAGCTAGGAATGACATCGATTATTAATAATTTAACTCCTAGCTGTTAAAAACGCTTGACTACGTTATATTCCTATAATATCCTATAAATTACCATAAAATCCCAAATTAACCCAAATTATACCAATGAATGTATTTTTATCGAAATATGTAAACGGTGTTGATAAAAAGAGCAGGGTATCAGTGCCGGCGAATTATCGCGGGGTACTAGGGAAAGAACTGTTTAACGGTGTGATTGCTTATCCGTCGATTAGGAATAATTGTATAGAAGCGTGCGGTATTTCGCATATCGAGAAATTAAGGCAGATGATTGAAACTCTTGACCCGTATTCTGAGGAGCGTGATGCCTTTGAGACTATGATATTCGGAGAAGCCGTGCAGCTTTCCTTTGACGGGGAGGGAAGAGTTGTGTTGCCGCAATCTTTAATGAAGCATGCAGGGATCGAAGAGCAAGCATGTTTTGTAGGTAAGGGGGTGATTTTTGAGATTTGGCAGCCACAGAATTTTGAGAAATATTTAAATTCCGCTCAAAAAATTGCTCATGAAAAGCGGTTAACCTTAAGGAATGCTCATTAATGACACAGCAACCTCACATACCTGTAATGTTAAACGAAATGTTAAAAGTTTTAGCACCTAGCAGCGGTGAATCTTATTTAGATTGTACGTTTGGAGCAGGAGGGTATAGCAAAGCAATATTAGAAAGCTGTGACTGTTATGTCACAGCCTTAGATCGTGATCCGAACGTGATTAAAAAAGCTGAGGAAATTAAACAAAGTTACGGTGCGAGGTTTGATTTTATAGAAACGAATTTTGCAGATAGTTTTGCAAAGCTTAAGGAAAAGAAATTTGATGGGATAGTGCTGGATTTAGGTGTTTCATCAATGCAGCTAGATATAGCAGATAGAGGATTTTCGTTTTTACATGACGGACCACTCGATATGCGTATGAGCGGGCAGGGGCTTAGTGCCGAGGAGTTTGTAAATACCGTAGAAGAAAAGGAGCTTGCAGATGTAATTTACAAATACGGTGATGAAAGTTTTTCACGAAGAATAGCTAAGAGAATCGTAGAATATAGAAAAACGACAAGAATTGATAGCACAGGCAAATTAGCTGAGATTGTTAGGAGTAGTATAGGATTTAGAAAAGGCAAAATTGATCCTGCAACTAAAACCTTTCAAGCTATTAGGATTTATATTAACGATGAACTTAGAGAATTAGAAAGATTTTTAGCAAATGTGCAGAATATATTAAAGAAAGACGGACGTTTAGTTGTTGTGTCTTTTCACTCTCTAGAAGACAGAATAGTTAAGAATTTCTTTAAAGAAAATTCGGAAAAGCCGGTAGCAAGGTCGAAATATGCTAAAGACGATACGGTAATTGATCCGAATAAATGGCTTAAGATTATTACTAACAAAGCTCTAGCACCCTCAGATAAAGAGACAAAGTTGAATATTAGAGCGAGATCGGCAAAACTTAGAGCCGCTAAGAAGATATTATGACTATAAAAAAGTTTCACTATTTAATATTGTTGATAATAATTATAGCTGTATGTAGCTTGTTTAACATAAAGGAGCGAGTCTCAACTCTTGATTATCAATTAGGTAGCGTTGAAAAACAGATAAATAGTGAAAATAAGAATATTCATATTTTAAAAGCAGAGCAAGCTTATTTACTTTCGCCGGCTAGATTAAAAAAACTTATGGCAGCTTATTTGACCTTAGAAACAGTTAAATCTTATCAAATGATAAAAGATCCATTAGCACCGAATAGCGATCAAAATATTAAATTTGATCATAATATTAGTATTCCGAAGGGCAGTAAATGGCGTTACAGAAGAACTACGAATAATAAGTATATACAGACTGTTTCGAGTAGGATTAAGTGATGTCATACCGCGACTTGATCGCGGTATCCAAAAAATTAATATTTATTATATAGATACCGCGATCAAGTCGCGGTATGACAACTTATTTATGAAACAAATTTTGGAAAAATGGAAACCTGCAATTAAAAGTCTGATATTTTGGAATGTTTGTAGTAAAAATACAAAAATCCGATTATTAATTGTTATTTGCAGTTTTTCTTTTCTTTTTTGTACTTTATCTTACAGATTGATAATCGTGGCTACGAATGTTTACGATAAAAATCCTAATTCTTTCAAAAAAAATTCCCAATTTAGAAAAGAAATAGTTGACCGAAACGGTAATTTATTAGCAGTTAACCTACCTTCTGCCTCGTTATTTGCTAATCCGCAAATAGTACTTGATCCTGAAACTTCCGTAAAAAGGCTAGCTGAAATTTTACCTGATATTAATAAAGCTAAATTACTTGCGGAACTTAAATCAAATAAAAGCTTTATATGGGTAAAAAGAGATTTATTACCTAGTCAGCAAGAAAAAATAACTAGCCTTGGATTACTTGGTTTTGATTTTGAAGAAGAGCAGAAACGAATTTATACCTTTTCTAATTTATTGTCGCATGTTGTGGGTTATGTAGGTAGAGACTCGGTAGGGCTTAGTGGCTTAGAACTCGCTTACGATAAATATTTAACTAATTCCGATCATGAATTAAATGAACCAAGGGATAGGAAAGAGCCGCTTAAATTATCGATTGATATAAGACTGCAAAGTATTTTAAGTGAGGAGATTGATAAAACTTTAAAGCAATTTAATGCTATAGGAGCAGTAGGTATTATTGCGAATCCTAATAACGGAGAGATTTTAGCGTTAGTAAATAAGCCTGATTTCGATCCTCATCATCCGAGTTTAGCAAAATCGGAGGAGCTGTTTAATACAGCAAGTCTCGGTATTTACGAAATGGGTTCGGTGTTTAAAGCATTAACTATGGCAGTCGGTTTTGATACCGGTGCAATAAATATGAATGACGCTTATGACATTAGTTACATGAAAGTAGGAGGATTCCAGCTTAAGGATTATACACCAAGGCAAGGGTGGCATAGCGTGCCTGAGATTTTTCTGCATTCTTCAAATATAGGCACAAGTCAAATTATGCTTGAAATCGGTAAAGGTAATTTTAAAAAATATCTAAAAAAATTAGGCTTATTAGATCAGTTACAAATAGAATTACCTGAACGAGGTACTCCCTTATTTCCTTCTGAGAAAAGATGGAATGAACTAACTAGTGTTACTATGTCTTACGGTTACGGTATTTCAATTAGCCCTTTGCATTTTGTTAGAGCAATGTTACCGGTTGTTAACGGCGGTACTTTATATGATCTTACTTTATTAAAAAGAAAGGATGAAAAAGTAATAGGCACAAAAGTTTTTAGTGAAAATACCTCTACCCAAATGAAGAAATTATTTAGATCGGTAGTAAAAGACGGTAATGGTAAAAGAGCAGAAGTCAAAGGTTACCTTGTCGGGGGTAAGACAGGTACGGCAGAGAAACTTTCACAAGGTGTTGGGGGTAAAAAGAAATATTTAAAAAATAGTAGAGCTTCATCGTTTTTAGGTATGCTGCCCGTATCTAACCCGCAATATGTTATTTTTATTAGATTTGATGAGCCAAAGCCAACTAAAGAAAGCTTTGGCTTTGCAACGGCAAGTTGGACGGCTGCCCCTACTGCCGGTAGAGTGTTTGAGCGTATGATATCTTTATATGGCTTAGAACCGATAGAACAAAGTGAGGAAGAAAGTTGAAAATATAGAAGTAAGTTAATCTTTTTTATAAGCTCAAAAAGAAGGTTTTTATGTCAAAAAATGAAAATATAACAGATAAAACTAGTATACCTATCCCACGGCTTAAGTCTTTTGATCCTACGATAACAAGAAATAACATTATATCAAAACAACTATTTACATCCACAAGCTCTGATATACAAGAAGAATTAGAGCTTAGCGGTAATGATAAAAGACCTAACTCTAGCTGTTGTGAGATATTGTAGATTCTTATTTTTTTTAGACGTGTAGAGCCTAATTCAAATAATCTGTAGGAACACCTAATATTTCCATATTAAAGTCCTCATCTATAGAAAATGTATTATTGCCTACTTTAAATATTTGGGCAGCTATTTCATCACCTTTTTGAGGTATTTTAAAAGCTTGTATGTATAGTTGGTTGTTAGTAGAAAGCTCTTTATAATTTTGTATGATCAAGGCTTTATCATCATGTTTTGTGGAAGTAAAACGTATATAAGCAGATGGTTTGGAGTAATATAAACTTAAAACCTCAAGCATACTATACTTTACTTCTACCTGACTATTAAGAGGTATATTAAACCTCATTGGGTTTCCATTTGCCTGTGTATGATCGGCTATTACTTTTGGTGGATTGGATTTCATAAATTTACCTAATTTAATTAATTAAGACAATATAAAGAAATTCCGTTATAATTCAAGAGAAATAATATCCCATTCGCTGGATAGTCTATTTTTTAAAACTGTACAAAATAGAAAATTAATTTATATTTTGTATACGGTTGATATGGTTGGTGGGTAAAGCGGAAAATCTACTCGATGTCATTCCCGCGAAGGCGGGAATCCAGCATAAAGCAAGAAAAATCGAGCTTTTAAAAAGATTTAAAGTACTGGAACCCCGCTTTTGCGGGGATGACATAAATGAGCCATGCAATAAAGTTGCAATTTCTGTATCTCAGAGGAAACAACTGATTCATACAACAACTATATAATAATAAAAAACTATTCATGTTAAAGATAAAACAGGACATATATAAAAATAGCTTACAAATAACATTAAAATTGCTGTTTGCTTTGCTATGTTTTTTTATAATATTATTTCCGTTAGTGAGCTATAAAATAGGCATTCAAAGTAGAATTTTTCCGGCGATAGAAATTATATTTATTTATTATTTTATGTCATTATATTCCTTAAATATTTTTGGAATATTTTTTCTTGGATTATTGATAGATCAAATAAGCGGTATGCCTATCGGTACAAATTCGTTAGTTTTTTTATCTGCATATATAATTTATAAATTATCTTCAAAATTTTTTATAGCTAAAAACTATTTGATAAATTTTGTTGTTTTTTGTGTTTATTGTTTATTTATATTGAATTTTAAATATTTATTAGTAACAATCAAGAAGCTGGAAGCAGACGGATATTTGATAATTTTCTTTCAATTTTTAACAACTATATTTTCTTATAATTTAATACGTCTTATACTTGACTCTCCTATAAATTACTTTAAAAAGTATGCTAAATAAAAAAATACTCCATGGTGAGTTAATTTCACGAAGGGCTTTTATAATCGGAGTAGGTAAACTCGGATTTTTATCGCTGCTTGGAATAAGAATGTTTTATTTACAGCTTATTAAAAGTGAAGAATATAAGACTTTATCAGACAAGAATCGCATTAGTTTTGTGTTACTTCCTCCTAGTAGAGGAAGAATTTATGATTTAGAAGGCAATATTTTAGCTACTAATAAACCATGTTATCAGCTAGTAATAGATAGGAGCATTAATAATAATTATAGGGATGAATTAGAAATAATTAGTAATATTTTAAATTTATCTCCGGAAAAATATAATTATATCAAACAAAAGATTAAAAAATCTAGTCGTCACACTCCTTTAATAATACTTGATCAGCTTGATTGGCAGCAAGTATCGATGATTGAAGAACAAAAGCACAAACTAACTTCAATATTTATCGATATAGGATATTTAAGATCATATCCTTTTTCAGCTACCGTATCTCATCTAATCGGTTATCTTGGTCAAATAAATGAGCAAGAGAAGCAGGAATTAAATATACATAGTTTAAGTGATTTTAATATCGGTAAATCCGGTATTGAAAAATATTACGATAACAAATTACGAGGAGAATTCGGTTATAAAAAAGTTGAAGTAAATGCTTACGGTAAACAAGTAAGAGAAATAGCAGGAACCCCCACTAAATCAGGGGAAGACATGCCTTTAAATATCGATGCTTCTCTTCAGCAAAATATACAGCAATATTTAAATCCTAAAGGTTCTTCAGCAATAGTTATGGATAGTAGAACCGGAAGCGTACTGATTTGTGCTTCTACGCCCGGTTTTGAATCGAATAATTTTAGTAAATTATCAGAAAGTTATTGGCAAAGTTTAACAAGCGATCCTTATAAACCTTTAATTAATAAGGTAATACAAAATTCTTATCCTCCAGGCTCGGTTTTTAAAATAATTACCGTACTTGCAGCCCTTGAAGTAGGTATTAATCCTAGTAAAACAGTTTTTTGTGACGGTAGTTCTGCCCTTAATACTAATAGCTTTAGATGCTGGAATCATAACGGACACGGGACGATAGATATGATGTCTGCTTTAAAGCATTCTTGTAATATTTATATGTATGAACTAGCAAGAATAGTAGGTCCGGATAAAATTCTTGAAGTTGCAAGAGAATTTGGCTTTGGCTCAAAAACCGGTATTGATTTAGCTCCTGAAAGTAGCGGGTTTGTGCCGTCAAAAGAATGGAAGAAGAAAAAATTAAAGCTTCCTTGGTCAATAGGGGATAGTTTTAATTTAGCAATCGGACAGGGATTTTTAGGAGTAACACCGATTCAGCTTGCAAGATTTATTACGGCTATTGCAAGTAACGGCAAGCTATATACGCCTAGAGTATTAAAAAATGATCCAGAGTTTTATAATGTCAATATTAAGCCTGAAAATATCAAAATAATACAGGAAAGTTTATATAATACCGTGAATGTTGCGGGAGGTACGGCGTATTATAATAGAATTTTGGGCGAAAATAGACAGCTTGCCGGTAAAACAGGTACTTCCCAAGTACAAGGCAAACTAAATGCTAAAGACGATTTAAGCCGTGACTCTATTGCTTGGGAAAGACGTAATCATGCTTTGTTTTTAGGCTTTGCTCCTTATCATGACCCTCGATATTCCGTTACTGTTTTTGTTGACCATGGAGGAGGCGGTAGTAAAGCTGCTGCCCCAATAGCTCGCAAAATCATGTCGGACGTGTTGGATAAGTATACTCGCTGAATTTAAAAAATTGGCTTCGTTGTTTTTTGCTTTTAATCCTCACGTACTAGTATGTACACTGTGGTTAAAAGCTTCAAAACGCCTCGCTCTTTTTCAAATTGAGCTTCGTATACCAACTCTTCATTTACTCGAAATATATTCATAGCTTATTAAAAATTTAAGTTGATGTTTACCATAATTTATTTAAAAATATTTTAAATAAAATTAGGGTGAAATATGTTTGAAGAATTAACGCAAGAAAAAGAAATAGATTTATTTTTTGGATCGTATAAAGGAAGATGTAATTTATTTGAAAAAGAATTAACAGAGTTATTCTTAAAATCATATAAAGAAAAGTATAATTTATCTGAAGAAGAATTAAAAAGGTTATTTTTTAAACTATCTAAAGAAAAATACTATTTATCCAGTAACGAATTACTAGATTTATTTTTAGAAGTTTATAAAAAACGTAATTTATCTGAAGAGGAATTAGAAAAGTTATTTTTAAAATTATCTGAAGAAAACGGTAATTTATTTGAAGACAAATTAAAAGAATCATTTTTAGAATTGTATAAAGAAAAATATAATTTATCTGAAGAAGCATTAAAAGAGCTATTTTTAAAAGTATATCTAGAAAGATACTATTTATCTGAAGAAGAATTACTAGAACTTAGAGCTGACTATAACGAGAAAAAAATAAAAATAATGATAGCAGAGGCTGCTCATTATGATTTATTACCTGTAATAAAGTATTTTATTGAAAAGGGAGGTAACCCATATTTTGTAATAGAAGAATATGGTGCAGAACTTACTATACTTAATGTTGCTGCAAAAAAAGGGTCTTTAGATATTATAAATTATCTGCTC
Organism: Omalisus fontisbellaquei; assembly: GCA_913698115.1. Classification (NCBI taxonomy): domain Eukaryota; kingdom Metazoa; phylum Arthropoda; class Insecta; order Coleoptera; family Omalisidae; genus Omalisus; species Omalisus fontisbellaquei. Next base: position 9,926 of record CAJYCR010000042.1, read on the forward strand.
GACAAGAATATTTTTACCGTAGATCAAAGAGCTTCTAAAAATAGTGCAACGCCTTTTCATTCAGCCGTTGAAGGTAATAATATTAAAGCCGCAGAGCTTTTAATGCAAAAGAGAGCAGATATTAATGCTAAATTTAATATAGGGGAGAAAAAAACTGTTTGGTATTATATTTTTACAATGAACCATATAGAAATGGCTAAATTTCTTCTTAAGCACGGAATATATGTACCTGATATCGATTTATTGGACAGGAGGGAAGTAGGCAATTTGCTGCTGCCTATAAAAGAACTTGAGGATTTATACTTATACGATGACTCTAAAGATAGCGATTTTATTAGTGCTTATAATGCCTTAAACCCGGAAGTTCAAGAAATTTGGGATATTAGAGTATCGAAGTATCGTTTTTTAAGTAAGTTGGCTGAATTTATTGAAAAGAAGTTCAGTAAAGAGAATGCTATAGGATATAAAGAGTATGCTGTACTGAGAGAATATAGCAGTTTGCCAAAACATAAAAAGGAAGCATTAGAAATACTATTAGCACAAAAGAATTTTAATCCTGATGATCTTATAAAAGTAGATAATTATATAAAGGTTCATTTTTTTGAAATAGCTTGTACAGTTAAAGCCCTTACCGGTACTGCTTTTGAAGCAATAGCTGAAGCAGGAATAATAGGTGAAATAACTCAGTATCTTCATTTTGAAGATAGCGGCATTAAAATAGCAGGTGCAAGTTCAGATAGTAGTGCAGATAATATAACTAATTAATATAAATCTATGATGTTAATATAATTAAATTAGGGTAAAATATGTTTGAAGAATTAACGTGGAAAGAAGAAAGGGATTTCTTTTTGGAATCGTATAAAGGTAGATGCAATTTATTTGAAAAAGAATTAACGGAGTTATTATTAAAATCATATAAAGAAAAATATAATTCATCTGAAGAAGCATTAAAAGAATCGTTTCCAATATTATATGAAGAAAAATATAGTTTATCTAACAGAAAATTAGAAAAGCTATTTTTAGAAGTATATAAAGAGCACAATTTATCCAAAGAAGAATTAAAAGAATTATATTTAAAATTATATAACGAAAACAGAAATTTATTTGAAGAAAAATTAAAAGAGTCGTTTTTAGAATTATATAAAGAAAAACACAATTTATCTGAAGAAGAATTGCTAGAATTTAGAGCTTATTATAGAGAGGGTAAAGCAAAGTTAACAGTAGCAGAGGCTGCTTATCACGACTTATTGCCTGTAATAAAGTATTTTATTGAAAATGGAGGTGATCCATATTTTGTAATGGACTATATGGGTGGAGAATTTAATATATTTAATATTGCTGCAAAAAAAGGGTCTTTAGATATTATAAATTATCTGCTCGACAAGAATATTTTTACTGTAGATCAAAGAGCTTCTAAAAATAGTAAAACGCCTTTTCATTCAGCCGTTGAAGGTAATAATATTAAAGTTGTAGAGCTTTTACTAAAAAGAGGTGCAGATATTAATGCTAAATTTGAGTATGTAAAGCAAGTAGGAACTGCTTGGTTTTTTGTTGTTCAACTTAACCTTATAGAAATGGCTAAATTTCTTCTTAAGCAGGGCATATTTATACCTAAATTAGCTTTAACAGATGCGCCGGTATTTAAAAATTTTCTGTTATCTATGGAAAAACTTGAGAATTTACAAGGTGATAACCTTATTAAGGCTTATAAAGCTTCGACTCCCGAAGCTCAAGAAATTTGGGATGCTAGAATAGCTCATTTAACCCACGAAAATATTACTACTGAAATAGCAGGTGTAAGTTCAGGCGATATTGATTGCAATCATTCTTAATATTTATATCTCTGTATTTATCCTCATATTAAAAAATACTTTATTTTTGTAAATATTTTTGTTATTAATAATTGAGAATTATTACAGAGGTATATATGTCTAAGAAAGAGCAAGACGATCAAATAATAAAAGAATTAGAAGAAAGACTAGCAAAGCTTAAAGGCACTCCTCCAACACTTGAAGAATTAGAAGAAAGGTTTGCTAAGCTTCAAGACAGACCTTATGTCCCCACAAAAAAATCCGGTAATGAAGTAGACGATTTAATTGAGCAGATGCAATCTGAGCTTAAACTAGAACAAAAAAGTAAAAACCTCAATGATCAAAAAGACCAAGCAATACGTGATAGGCTAGATAAATTAAGAGAAGATAGTCCTGTAACGCAGAAAAAGACATCTATAGATCTTTCTTTTAATGATACTAAATCAATAATTACCGATACTATAGATGTTCAGGCAGATATAGCTAGTTTATATGCTAATCGAGCTACTGAGTTAGAGGAGAAAAAAGCATTACTTCATTTAGCTAATAATCTAACTGAAGCTAGGGATATTATTAAGGATACACCTCCTATATCTAAAGAATATGAGCCTAAAATATTAGATGTTATTGCTAGCGGATTAAATAAAATTTTTGAAGGAATAAAGAAAATAGCTTCTCCTGCAGTTAATATTATAAAAGAAATAGGTAGTAGTCTTGTTAATTCGATTAAATCACTTCCTCAAAAATCTTCTAAAACACAAATGAAAGAATCTAAAACGCAATTAAAGAAGTTATATAAAACATATGTTGATTTGAAAGGAGTAAAACCAAAGATAAAAGAAGAATTTCTTAAAAAACATTATGAGCAAATTGAACAGCTACAAACTCCTCAGGAAATATTTGTAGAAACTGCTAAAATTACTAAATCTATAAGGACAGCTGGAAAACAAAAGATAAATAATCTTAAACAACAACAAATTATTAATAAAATGAAGAAGCAAAGCCCTGCTGCTTTTATAAATAATAATTCATTTACACCCTCTAATACACCTACTAATAAAGGAAAATCTTCAAAGAGCAACCAAAGGTAAATTCTATGTCGTTCCTGAGGGATATTGTTCGTGTGGATACCCAAGTCGTCATTGCGAGTATTTGCGGTGTTGTTAGTATGGCTCGTTTTATGTCATTCCCGCGTAGGCTGGGAATCCAGCATAAAGCGAGATAAATCGAGCTTTTAATTTCAAAAATTTGCTGTATTTATACTTTTTTCTGGATTCCCGCCTACGCGGGAATGACATAGAGCCGGTTTTTTGAGCCATGCAACAACGCTGCATTTGCTTGAAGCGTGGAAATCTCATGAAATAATGAGAAACTCCTGAGATTGCGTACGTACAAAACTTACAGTTTTTCCTCGCAATGACGTTTAAAAAAAACTACTCCACTCCTTTCATGCCACCTGTCTTAGCCTTATCAAATGAAGTATCTTTAATTGCCGCATCACTAAAATCAACATTTGTTAGGTCAGAGTTACTAAAGTTAGCCTGATCAATTTTAGCTGATTTAAATATGCTATCTGTTAATATTGAGTTTGAAAAATCTGTTTTAGAAATTGTTGTTGCAGAAAAATCTACCTTTTGTAAGGAAGAGTTCTTAATTGCCGTATTTGTTAGGTTAGCATTTTTAAAAATACTATTTGAAAAATCTATTCTATCAAATTTTAGATTACTTAAGTCAAGATTTGTTAAATTCATATTTGCTAAGTTAGTTATTCTTTGCAAATCTTTTACCGAACTTATTACTATATTATTCGGTGGGATTTTACTCGAATTATCGTTATTTAAAATAATATTATTAGAAACATTAGTATTAATAAAACCGGAATATGCTTGGTAGTTAATATTATTTATTTGTGAATTAGAAAGGACGGAATTAATAACCGCAGTATTTGTTAGATTAGAATTTATTAGAGCTACTTGGTTTAAATTGCCTAAATTAATTTTAACATCTGAAAAATTTACGTTTTGTATTAAAGATTTAGAAAAATTTACATTATTAAATTGCCCATTAGTTATATTTGAGTTTATTATTTCACTGCCGGTTAAATTGGTATTAATCACTATAAATTGTTTGAAATCATTATTGCTAAAAATATTATTAGTATAGCTAATATTATCTAAAGTGATATTTGAACCTGTAGTTTTATTAATCCTTACAAAATTAGCATTACTATTTTTTATTGATAAATTATTAAATTTATTATCGTTTAGACTCATATTATTTAATATAGAATTATCGATTTTAAACTGATTTAAAACTGAACTATTAATTGTACTGTTTTGTAAATCACATTTAGTAATGCTAATATTTTGTAATGTTGAACCCTGAAAGGAAGCGTATGAAAAGAAAGAGTTATTACTTTGTACGTTATTAAAGTTTACTTCATTAAAAATACTTTGTGTGAAGTTAGAATCCTTAATTATTACTGCCGTTAATTTAGTTTGACTTAGGTCGCTAGATTCAAAATAATTATTAGTAAAATTGGTGTTATTTATTACACTTTTTTCCAAATCTGTACCATAAAATATTGAATTTGATATATTAGTATTTTTAAAGCTATTATTCTTTAAGTTAGCTTTTTGAAAATTAACACCTTCGATAGTATTATTGCTCCATAATACATGACTAAATTTAGAGTTTTCAAAATTAACATTTTGTATAGTAGTTTTATTAAAAGCAGTATCGCTAAAATTTGATTGAACAAAATTTGTATTTTGTAATGTTATATTGTTAAAAATTGAACCTTGAAAGTCAGAATTATATCCGGAAATATTTTTTATTACTGAATCTGCAAAATTACTTTCTTGAATTATAGCATTTGTAAGTATTGCTTTTTCTAAATTGCTACCTGCAAAATCAGCACGTAATATTTCGCAGGAAGTTAAATCTATTCCTGATAAATCTTCATTTATTAGCTTTACTCCTATTAATTTTACTCCTTTTAAATTTGAACCGAATTTCTCTTTAAGGTTCACTTTAAGATTTTTAGAATTTTGCGATATTATATAATTCCGAATTACCGTGCTTTGGCTATCTGTAAGTAATCCATTCGCATCACGAGTAGATTCGGAACAGCTGCTTAATAACAAGTAAATAGTAATTATTGATATGACTCTAAGCATTTGCTTCCTCATATTCTTCTTCATTTATTCTATTTGTAGGAGGTATATGTAAGCTTAATAGTTTTAATTTACGATGCAAAGCCGATCTTTCCATGCCGACAAATGACGATGTTTTTGAAATATTATTATTGAAACGACTCATTTGTGCCGATAAATATTGACGCTCAAAAACTTCTCTAGCTTCTCTAAGCGGCATAGATAACATATCAAAGCTATCTTCAAGTTTTGTAAGATTAGCACTATTTGCTAATATTTCTGAAGGTATCATATAAGGTTTGATAATTTCATTATTACCTGTAGTTAATGGATTCATAATTAAAGTCCATTCAACAACATTACGTAATTGTCTAATATTGCCTGGCCATTCATAGGATTGAAGTGCTGCTATAGTTTCATCGGCAAAAGTACGTTCCTTTAAACCTGAAAATTTTGAAAGCTGCTTAACAAAATATTTTACGAGTAGCGGTATATCTTCTTTTCTGTCATATAGTGAGGGGACTTTTAGAGAAGAAACATTAAGACGATGATATAGATCCTCTAAAAATTTACCGTTATTGACTTCGTCTTGGATATTTTTAGAAGTACCAGTGATGATTTTTATATCGACTTTAATATTTTTTCCGCAAGGTTTTGTAATGGTTTGATCTTTAAGAAATTTTAATAACTTTATCTGAATAGGAATGGGGATATTACTGACTTCATCTATATATAAGGTACCGTTATTGGCAAATTCTAAGATAGTAGGGCGCTTAGTATTATTTTCCTGTTTTTCTGCTTCGCCGAATAATTCTTGATTGATTTTTTCTGTGGTCATACAGGTAGGGCTGAAAATAATGAAGGGATTATTAACCCTCTTAGATTTTTTATGAATTAACCTTGCTGCAAGCTCTTTACCGCTACCGACCTTACCATGAATCATTATACGACTGCTGGAACTCGCTGCCTTTTCTATTTCCATTTGATATTTTAAAGTTATCGAACATCTGCCTACTAATTCGGTTTTATCGATAACCTTTGATTTTAAATCTATATTTTCACGCTTTAACTTTGTTACTTCACAAGCTCTTTTAAGTAAAATAACCAATTTATCATTATTAAATGGTTTTTCTATATAATCATAAGCCCCCATTTTTATAGCATTTACCGCTGTTTCTATAGTACCGTGACCGCTGATAATTATTACCGGCATTAAAGGATAACGTTTTTTAATTATCTCTAAAATCCCAAGCCCATCAATTTCGCTTCCTTGAAGCCAAATATCAAGTATAACTGCAGAGACCGGTTTTTCGGAAAGTATTTTAAGGGCTTGAGTACTATTAGCGGCAACCTTAGGGTTAAAACCTTCATCTTTCAAAATTGCGGCAATAATATTTCGTATATCCTCTTCGTCGTCTACTATTAAAACATCTATTGGTGACATTACAATTTACCTTAAAAATATTAATGTTAAGTATACGTTAATGCCGAATGTAAAAGAAAGCAACATTTTTTTATAACATTTTTGTCACAATAGCTATTTATAATGTAAAGATTGGCTAAGATTACATAATATTAAAATTATTTAAGGAATTTTAATTAATTTTATTTGCAGTTTGTAGGATTATAAATGATTATATATAATAAGGGTGTATTGATGCCGAATCGTCATTGCGAGGAAAAATTGAAAATTTTGACGAAGCAATCTCGTGCAAAAATCCTGAGATTGCCACGCGAACTAAAGTTCGCTCGCAATGACGATTTTAAACCAAATTTTAAAAATTATGCTTAACATCTTTTTAATTATTATTTCATTATTTATTTGCTTAACAACCTACCTATTTATCAAAAAAACAGATATTTTTACAAATTTATTAATTCTAAACAGTTTTACGGCTATTGTTAGCTTGTTTATTTGTTGCTTAGGATTGTATTTAGGTAATAGTTCATATTTGGATATAGCAATTATTTACTTTCTTTTAAGCTTCATAGCCACAAACGGTTATTTAAAATATTTTATACATGAATCAAATAGAAACAAAAAAGATTAATATAGCAATTTTAGGCTGTGGTCTTAGCGGTATGCTAACTGCGCTTTCTTTTGCACAAAAGGGTATAGAAACTACTATATTCGAGAGTAAATCGATAAAAAGCCCGGAATTCTTTAAAGATATAAGAACGACTGCTTTAACGCCGTATTCTAAAAACTTCTTATCCTCTATCGATATATGGAAAGATTTGGAAGAATTTGTTGCAGAAATGCAAGATGTATATGTAGTAGATAATAAGGCGTCAGAGATATTAGATTTACGAAACGACGATGACACTGTACTTGGATATGTGGTTAAGAATAGCGATTTTAAAAAAATATTATTGTCGAAAGTAACTAATAATTCGTTGATAACATTAATTGATAATAATCAATATCAAGAAGTTATAAGTCATAATGACTACTCAATTATAAAATTTGATGATGAACAAATTAAATGTAATTTATTAATTATATGTGACGGAGCAAATTCAAAAGTGAGGTCTCATTATTTTGCTAATGAAATAGAAAAACCTTATCAAACCGCTCTTACATTTAATATTAAGCATGAAAAGCCGCATGAAAATTGTGCTATGGAGCATTTCCTGCCGCTTGGTCCTTTTGCTTTATTGCCTTTGAAAGATCAAAATAGCTCTTCCGTAATATGGTCAACTTCCGCTAGCCAAGCATCCTTAATTCTAGACTTACCTATAGAAGAAGTCAGATTTTTAACTCAAAGAAATGCTGGTAATTCATTAGGTAAAATTACGATTGATAGCGAAATGAGTAGCTTCCCGTTAAAAGCTCGTATGGCAAATAGATATTTTCATAATAAAATGGTGCTTATTGCCGATACTGCTCACACAGTACATCCACTGGCGGGGCAGGGACTTAATCAGGGCATAAAGGATATAGAGACTTTGAGTATAATTGTTAGTAATAATGGTACATTACAAGAATATCAAAAGCTAAGGCAAGATGATAATTTTATTATGTATAAGCTGACTGATGAGTTAAATAATATTTTTTCACATTATTCAAAAAATTTAAGATGTATAAGGCAAATAGGATTTAAAGCAATAAATAATCTTAAACCTATTAAAAACTTGATTACTAGCTATGCGATGGGGAAGAGGTGAGTATACTCGGTGAATTTCAAAAATTGGCTACGTCATTCTACAAGATCTACGGTGCTCACGTATTAAGTATACGCTCCGCTCCTCGCCTTGTGAACTCCTTGCTCTTTTTGAAATTGACCTTCGTCTACCGACTCTTCATTTACTCGGAGTATATTCCGATGTCATTCCTAGCTAAAAGCGGGAATCCAGTAATTAAGAATCGATAAAAGCATTGTTTGTTATATTTTTTAAAAGATGGATTCCTGCTTTCGCGGGAATGACATAGAATGTGGAATAACATAGAACGTAATTTTATGAGATATGTATGAGTAAAGAAAATTTAAGCAATAAATCATCTATTAATGCTTCTAAAGAAGGAATAAAGAATGCAACAGAGAGTAATGCTAATCAGCCAGATATATCTCAAAAATCTGAAACGCTTGAACCTCCTAAAAAATCTAAGCAGGAGTCTCAAGATACTCGAAGAGTATTAAAGGATGACAAGGGGCTAAAAGCCGGTCGAATAGCAAGAGTTCTTGCTGCAGCAGGTATGGTAATAGCTTCAGCATTCAGCAACCCTATAAAAGCTGTGGAAAACATACCTAAGCTAGCTGCTCCACTTGATAACTTATCTGCTGGCGGGGTAATTAAAGAAAAAGGGGTAGCTCCTCCTAACATAATTGATAGAGGATTAGATAAATTGCTTAAACCCATTCCGGGAGGAGCAACTATATCAAAAGCGATACAAAAAACCTATAAAACTATGGGTACTAGACCGGTAGCATTAGGAATAAAACTTGCCGGTATCGCAGTTTCATTAGCCTTTCCTGTTGTAAGTATTCCTGTAGTTCTTGCTATTGCTGGTGTATCGCTAGCTGCTACTGCATATAATGTCGGAAAAGAAACATTAGAAGTAAGGGATGAAAAACTTCGGAATGCTGAAAAAAAATCATTAGAAAACATAAAAGAGTCTAAACAAACGCAGCGTAAATTATTAGAAAATAAGGCTCAAGAAATTACAGGTAAAAGTTCTCCTGACTTAGAGAAGTTTTTATTTCACAAGGGCAGTGAAATGTATAGAAAGCCGTCTGAAGAACCGCCTGAAAAGCCTTTTACTAATACTTATTTTAAAGAATTTACGAAAGTGTGCCGAGATAGTGTACCCGGATTTGTTTCTACATTAGCTGGAGCTGCAGCTGTAGCCCATCCTGTCGGGTGGGTTGCAGCAGGCACTACCATGGTTGCTAATTTTTTAGGCGAAACAGATAATAAACTTGTTCGGATGGAGCAAAAAAAAGATGCAATACACCAAATAAATGAGTTAAAAGCCTTTGCACCAGACTACACTGATCCAAAAAAGTTACCTGAACTAGAGCGTCAACAAAAAATAAATACTGCAACATTAGAAGAATTTTTAGAAAAAACTCCTAATATTGATAAATTAAATCAAATTCAGCTTGAAGCAGCATTTGCAACAAAGCAAAAAGAAGTAGAAGCAAGACAGGAATTTGAAGTACCAGCGGAAAAAACTAAAGCCCAAAAATTGGTTTCAGGAGTAAAAGAGTGGGCGGGATATGTTGCCGACTCACAGTTTAGTGATTTAAAAGCTCTGCATTCTAAGAAAGATGAGAAAGTTCAAAATACAGAGGTTTTAAAAAAGCAAAATTCTCCTAGCCCTGTTCAAAGTAAAGTACAAGAACAAGTGCATGATATGCAGGAAAGTTTAACGCACGGTAAGGTTACTTCTCGCAGTAATAATATATCGCCACTACCAACAGGAAGAAGTGCATCTAAGAAACAAGAATCTTCAAGAGGAGTTTAGTTGTTAGTTAAGGTTTATAATAGTGTAATAGATTATATCTTGCCGCAGAGATGTTTAGGATGCTCAGAAATATTAAATAGTAACGGTGAATTTTGTAGTGATTGTTGGAAGAAGTTAGAGTTTATAGCAAGACCTTATTGTAGTATATGTGGACAAAGATTTAGTATAAAAGTCTTAGATAACTGCATTTGTGGACGTTGTTATAGCAGCAAGCCTAATTATGATCTGGCTCGTAGTCTGTTTAAATTTAATGAATGTAGTAAAAAAATAGTTCATCAGTTTAAATATCAAGATAAAACAATATTTGCTAAAACTTTTGCTAAGCTTTTATACAACAGATATCATGAAGATATAAATGATACTGATCTAATCATATCCGTACCGATGAATAGGTTTAAAAGGTTACTGCGAATGTATAACCCCGCTCATATTTTAGCTATGGATATTGCAAAAATTACAAATAAAGCTTTAAAGGCTGATATTTTAATTAAAGCAAAATGGACAAAGTCTCAGACCTTTTTATCAAGAAGACAACGAAAGAATAATATAAGTGGTAGTATCAAATTTAACACAAAATATAATATTGTAGATAAAAGAATTTTATTAATAGATGATGTTATTACTACAGGAGTTACTATAAATGAATGTGCTAAAATTTTACGACAAGCGGGGGCAGGGTCGGTAAAGGTTATGTCTATTGCGATGACGTGATATGAGTAGAATATGTCATTCCCGCGAAAGCGGGAATCCAGAAAATCACTTTAATGCCAGTACAAAAATTACATATTAATTGACAAAATAAACCTAAAAAACTTGTTTTTTTAGGTTTTACTGGATTCCCGCTTTCGCGGGAATGACATAGAAGACAATAACCATCAGGAGTGAAGTAACTTATGCAAAATGAAATAAAAAAAGTTTGTGTTATCGGCTCAGGAGTTATGGGGTCAGGGATTGCTGCTTTAATTGCTAATTCGTCTAACAAAGTTGTATTGTTGGATATTGCAGCTAAAGATTCTGATGATCCTAATAAAATCGTCAAAACTGCTAAAGAAAATTTGCATAAACAAAAACCTCCTCCTTTATCTTTTCCTGATAAAGAAAATTTCATTACTATCGGTAATTTAGAGCATGATTTAGATTTAATTAAAGAATGTGATTTAGTTATTGAAGTTATTGTTGAGAAGCTGGAAATAAAACATCAATTATATAATAAAATTATTCCTTATCTTAAAGAAGATGCAATTATTGCTTCTAATACCTCTACATTACCGCTTAAAAGACTTAAAGAGAATTTACCGGATAATATCAAATCTAGATTCGTTATTACGCATTTCTTCAATCCTCCCAGATATATGGAGCTGCTGGAGTTAATTATTGACCCTACAGTAAAGCCTGAAGCCATAGAAAGAGTATCAGGGTTCTTAAGCGAAACGCTTGGTAAGACCATAGTAAAATGTAATGACACTCCGGGCTTTATAGCGAATAGAGTAGGATGTTTTTTACTTGAATTAGTTGTAAGAAAAGCTATAAAAGAGCAGCTTGATTTTGTTACCATAGATAAAATAATTACCTCATGTCTTGGACTACCGAGTACTGGAATTTTCGGTTTATATGATCTGATCGGGCATGATGTAATGAAACTAATATCTAGCTCACTGCTTGCTTCTCTTCCTTCAAATGATGCGTATCATAAAATATATATAAACACGCCTGTTCTTGATAAGATGATTGAGCAGAAATTAATCGGGCGTAAAGGCGGCGGTGGGTTTTATCGTTTATCGGTATCAAACGGTAAAAAGATTAAAGAAGTTATCAATATAAGTGATTTATCATATAGCCCTGTTCAAAAAATAGATGTTGAATTTAACAATCTTGATGAGCTTCTTGTAAGTGATTCAGTTTATGGCAAGTTTTTTAGTGAGATTATCACGGAATTTTATATTTATTTAGCAAGCTTAGTACCATCTGTAACCGATAATATTTATGATATAGATGCTGCTATGAAACTTGGGTATAGCTGGAAATACGGTCCTTTTGAATTATTGACTATAGCGGCTAAAGATGGTTGGGACTTAGTAATTAAAAATGCCAGTTTAATGTATATATCACTCCCACCGTATTTAGCCAATAAAGAATATCAAAAAATTGATAAACAAAAATTTAATTCTCACAAAGATATTTTACAAGAAAGTCAGGTAGTATTAGAAAACGATTCTGCAAAGCTAATAAATTATCATGAAAATTTCATTTTTGTTATTACTACAAAAATGAATTGCTTAAATCATGAGGTGTTTTATTTACTACAAGAAGCGGCAAGTAAAGCTGAAAATGATGGTAAAAATCTTTATATTTATCCGCAAGGAAATAATTTTTCTGCTGGTGCGGATTTAAAGCTTCTTCTTTCCTATATTGAAGAAGGCAATTTTCATGATCTAGAAAATTTATTGAAGCTAGGGCAACAAACTATGTTGCACTTAAAATATTCGGGAGTTCATATTGTTAGTTGTGCCAAAGGGGTAGCACTTGGAGGAGGGTGTGAGCTGCTATTGCACTCAAGCTATATTGTAGCAAATCAGGAACTGAGTGCTGGACTCGTAGAACTTGGTGTCGGTTTAATACCAGGGTGGGGCGGTGTTACTGAAATGTTTGCTCGAAGCAAGGGAGATAAAACTAAACTAATTAGAAATATCAGAAATATTTTAGAGCAGAATAAATCAAGTTCAGCCGATTATTTTAAAGCAGATTATGATGTAGAGAATATGCAAATAAATATGAACAAGAATTACATTTTAGAAGAAGCTTTAGAACTAAATCTAGCTAAAAAAATAGTGCCGATCCCGCATAAAATTACTTTGCCTAAAGTAATTTTAGCAAATGAAATAGATACGTCAAAATATAATGATCTACAAAATAAAGTACTTAGCAAATTCCAAAATATTATTGATAAACACCATGAAACAAATGAAGAAGAATTACTTACCTATGAGCGGGAAATATTTTTAGAACTCGCAAAAGATCCAAAAACTATAGAGAAGCTGAAAGTGTTTTAGGACTCAAGAGTAAAAACTTTTAATTTTAATAAAAAGCTATTGAGTAATATATCACATATGATATATTACCTATATGAAAAAATGGACTATAACATTTATAAATAAAACTGCAGAAAAAGAGGTGAAAAAACTTAGTTATAATCTGCAAGCTGATTTTTTATACGTATGTGAATTGCTGATTGAGTTTAGTCCATATAACGTAGGGATGCCGCATACAAAAAATATAGAGGGTAAATTTTGGGAGCTAAGATTACGCGGTAAAGATAATATAGCACGATCAATATATTATTTAGCTAAAGACAAGCAAATAGTAATATTGCATAGCTTTATCAAAAAAACGGAAAAAACTCCTAAAACTGCTATTTTAATAGCTAAAACTAGATTGAAGGAAGGTTTTAATGAAAAACTTTGATGAATTTAAAAAAGAGTTATTATTGAACTCTGAAGTAGCGAAAGCTTATGAAGAAAAAAAAATAGAATTTGAGATAGCAAAGGCTTTAATAAAAGCACGTCTTGCATCACATATGACTCAAGCTGATGTTGCTAAAAAAATGTCTACCTCTCAGGCTCAAATAGCAAGAATGGAAAGCGGACATCATCTCCCAAATTTTTTAAGTCTTCAAAAATATGCTAAAGCGGTAAAACAAGAAATTAATTTATTAATTACTCCATAGCTTGCGTATTTTTATACGCTGTGCAGGTTTGTCTTTAAATTTGTTTTGGTCTAAAGTTTTCTGAAATACGCTGATTATAAACATTTTTAAAGGAGAATTTAGAATCTGTTTGAGATTCTAAAAGTAATCTAACTCATAAGAAAGATCAATTTTATACAATTCATAAACAGCATTATATATATAATTAATATCAAATTCATTATAGTGTTGTTCTGATAAATTCGTCACTTTATAATATATACCGAATTTAAACTCAGTATCTTCAGTTATTTTTAAAGCTTCATAATAACATTCTTGTGCTTTTAGTATGAGATCGCTTGTAGCGTAACAATCTCCTTTAATATCTTCAATATAAGCACTATTAGGATAAATTTCGTCTAATTTTTGAAAACATTTTTCCATTTCAGGTAAATTTTTTATTGCTGTAAAACAATGCAATGCTTCTAAATATTTATTATAATTATTATATAATATCTTACCTATTTTATTATAAATTACAGTTAATTTCCTATCAAAAGCTAACGCATTAACATATTGTAACAGAGCATTAATATAATAGCCTGCTTCCTCATATGTTAACCCGTCTTCATATAGTTCGGTTGCATTAGGCATATTATACTATTCTACTCCACAATAATACTGCCTATAACACCGCGGTAATAAGTCCCGGGGTCATACATAGCTTCGCTATAAATGGCAGGAGTAGAGAATATGCCTTTATTAACCGCTTTGATTTTATATTGATAGGTCATTTTTTGATCAGAAATAGTACCGAAAATCATGACTCTATCGTCACGATTATTTACATATATCGGTTTCCATATCATTACTTCTTGCGTGCGTTCTAATATATTTACGTTATTGTTATCCGGTAAAAGCTCAAAACCTGCCGGTAATAAGTCAAGTATTACCATATTGCTAAGAAGTTTATTACTACCTGATCGCATAGTGATTTCTACCGTAATATTATCACCTAATTTTGCTTTGCTGACTTCTTTATTATTCTCATCAAGATATTTTTTGGTTATTTCTACGCCTTTAATGATTTCTTTATTTTCTTTTAAAACTTTGTCATAACCTGAAGTTAGAAGCTGATAGAAAAAGCCGTTACTTGAGGATGTTAAGTCGATATCCTTATTTTCTACTGACAGCTCAGCAATCATCACTTTATCTCCTTTTAAAGTAACTTCTTTATCTGTAGAGGTCACTTTAATAGTAGCCTCATCTACAGTATTTATCTTATCAGCATAGGCAAGGCTTGCCATAATTGCGTAACTTGCCGATAGGCTATTATAGCTGTCTTTAGCAAAAAGAGCGATATCCTGTACAATTTTCTGATCAAAGTTTTTTAATCTTTCAGGGAAATGTGTAGAAATTAAGTATAAATACTGACTATATTTTATTAGAGGATTATAATATTGATAGTCTGTTTTCGATATCGGTTTATTTAGAGTAAATTTATCTAATAATTTATCTGCCTCTTCATTCATTTGAAGCATTTTATAGCTAGCTGCTAAATAAACGCTAGTTAAATCATCCTGCCACGTATTTTTATGGTACTCGTCTAAATATTTTAAAATATTTGCAATATAGCTTGTAGTAATAACGCTATTTTTCGTCAGGATATAAACCGCATATGCCTTTTCTCTTGCTTCGTCTAAGGAGTTTATTGATCTATTCGCCATATTCTCTAAGTAGTAAATACCTTGATTAAAAATATCGCTTGGAACGGCTAAATATCTAGTTGCTCCCTCGCTTAAGAAATGCACAGTGTAGACTGAAATAAAAGGATCGGAATCGTCGTTAAAGTTATTCCAATATCTAAATCCACCGTCATAATTTTGACGTTCCGATAAAGTTTGAAATAGTTTCGATAATGATTCATCCATTTTTTTACGGTCGGTTTTAAGAATCTGAACTAGCTCTTGTTCATTATATAATAAAACATTAGCAAAATTTTGACTTACTAATTGCTCAGTGCAGCCATAAGGATAATTATCTAGGAAATCTTTAAAACCGGAAATAATAGCAAGCGGCGATTTAGAAGCGGAAATTTGCAGTTTAGCAAATTCAGGATATAAATCTCGCAAGATTTTTAAATTAGCTTTATTGCCTGTAATAAAGCCCGTATCAACTGTTGTGACGCTCGGAATAGCAGGGCGAACGCTCGTAGTACTAGTTAATTCTGAGCTATGCACTACTGCCATAGATATTATACCCGGCTTTAAATGATTTATAGAAGCCACAACCTTTAAATCTGCCGAACCGAGTTTATCAGTCGCTATTAATTTAACATTAATAGTAGTTTCTTTGCCTTCATCTATCTGTATTTCGGTAGGGTAGTCTAATATTTTAAGCCCTTCGCTTGTTTCGATATTTACGAAAACTTGAGCATTTCCTGAATCTTTTAGATTATTTAAGATTGTTACCGGTACTGTAAACTCATCACTTGGAGCTACAAATAAAGGTAAATTTGGATTGATAATAAGATCGGATTGGACTAATAAATCAGCTTTAGAAGTTCCTATAGCGTCAAGGCTTGAAGCTACCCCTATGACTCTTAAAGTACCGTTAAAATAGCTTGGAATATCAAATGTGATTTCTCGCACGTCTTGATCCGCTTCTAAAATTCCTGACCAAAATGCTACTGGAGGCTGAGTTTTTCTTTTAAACGGATTAAGATTTCGAGCGACATTTATAAAACCGTCACCTGGAGGTGCTGCCATATAAGCTTTCATTAATAAAGGACGCTCAGGTAATATTAAATCCATGATTTGTGATGTTCGGACTTCTAAGGCTTTATCGTTAATGAAGTAATTAAGCGGATCGGGAGTTTGATAACCTGCAAATGATAATATCCCTTCATCAACAGCAAATATTATGATTTTACCAGGGTTTGCAGTACGATAATTAATTGTTAATTTTTCACCTGATTTGATTTTTGCAGGAAGCGTTAACTCAATATCTTGTTTATGTTTATAAATGCCCGCAGTAAACGGCACAACCGCATAGCTAAACGGTGACATAAAGATTTCCGTAGCTTCTATGTCTCTTATAAATTGTATATTGACATATCCTTTACCTTCAAAGCCATCGGGTATTTTTATTTCTTGAATACTATTATTTTCATCAGTTTTAAACCATTCAAAATTATGTACTTTATCTGTCTCGATAGTAATTAACCCATAACCTGTATAAGGAGTTATAATATTTAAAAGAATAGTATCACCGGCTTTATAATCGTCTTTATCAAGCTTAACTTTTAAGTTAGCTTTGTCTGTTAAATTAGCCGTAACATTTCCTTCACCTATTACCGAAAATTCAGCTTGGGCAAAGATTGTATCTTCTTTATCGGTTAAGTAAATAACGTAATCGCCTGCTTCTTTAGTAGGCACTTTATAAATATAACTTTCTATAGCCGTAATATTAACCTTGTCCGAAGATATATTAGTCTCAATAGGTACCGACTTATAAGAATAACTACCGCTACTATCTGCTACTAAGTTATTTACGTAATTAATCTTTTTTAAGTTAAGCGTTAAATCAGGTGCGGCTACTTTTTCTGCTTTATTTGATATGGCTATGAATTCTATTGCTGAGCTTGTTTTCTTCTTAATATATTTTAAATCACTATCGCTTCTAAACCCTATAATATAAGGCAGAGGTGAAACTATAAGCGATTTGCTTGCATTTACGCTTCTTCCTGAATCAGGCTCAAATCCTTCCGCTGAAAATGTTAGATTAAAAGTAGCGTTATAATATTTCTCAAGGTTAAGGTCAAAGTTTGCCGTACCTGTAGAGTCGGTAGTAATCTCTCCTAAACGCTCATTAAAAAACTCTTTATTTCCTTTGCTACTATAAAATTTATAATCTTTAAAGCTAGGTACAAAAAACTCGGTAGGTCTAATATCAATAAAGCCGCTGACTTTTCTATTTTCTGCGGGAGTGCCATAAAGATTTATAAGATTAACATTTGCTTTAAGGTCTTTTGGATTCGTCCATAGTTCATCTTGTAAATTATTGAAATTTACGCTTATTTTCATGCGGTCAGGCTGAAAATCACCAACTCTTACCGATAAACTATTAAGATAATTATTGCTGCCTTTATCACCTATTAAATATAGGCTTATATTATATAAACCGGTTAAGGAATCATCAAGCGTTGCGAATAAATATTCGCTAAACCCTTCCGCATTTAGAGTTATTTTACTTTTATCTATTACTTTCCCGCGAGGATTGGTTATTTGTATTTCTAAAGGTAAGCCGTCTAATTTTCCTTGCCAATCTGTTTGTTTAAGCATAATGCCTATGTGACCTTGCTCGCTTGGTCTATAGATAGCACGGTCGGAAAATAAATAAGCCTTTAACCCTTGATCAGAACTGACTGCTCCTGATACGTTAAAGCGTGAATAATTAACCTGCCTATCAACTCTACTATAGGGCATAAACGAAAAATCATCATTTGTCGTTAATATGTAAGCCACTGGAGTTTTTTCTTTTGTAAAATCACGTATATTTGATAAAACGGCATGCCCCTGGCTATCGGTTTTGCTGCTGACGAGCACCTCACCGTTAAGCCCTATAATATCTACTTTAACTCCGCCGGCCGGTTTACCGTTACTGATATAAGAAACAAATATATGATGCGTTCCGCTTTTATCGGTTTTTACTATAAAACCAAGATCGGTTACTAAAATTAATCTTTTATCTTGAGAAATTATGTTATCAGATTGATCTTTAGCATAAACTTTTGCTAAAAATAACCCCTTAGAATAGTTACCTGAGTCTTCTAAATTAAAATATTTGCTAAAATCTAAATCGGTGTAATTAGGTAAATTTAAATTTTGTGAATTAACTATTACTTCCTCTTGAAATACTTCAGAAATATTATACTCATTAAAAGAATATTCATTTATGAAAGTCGGGTTTTGGAAAATATTATATCTATTTGTTTGGCTGATTAAGTGATTAACTTCTTGCTGGTTAATCTTATCGATTTCTACATATAGTTTATCTATACCAAGTGAATATACGGGAAGCTTTTTCTCGCCGGCTAATGAAAGAATAGAGCCGTCAGACATTAGCTTAACTTCTTTAGTATTATCCGGTATTTGTACTATTTGAGAGTAATCTGAGCCTAGTGTTAAATTATCTGATGTTTTAACGCCTTTATTTACTTTAACAAGCAAAGTTCTTGTAGGAGGCGTATCTACTTTAAAACTATGCATAGTAGTAATGCTTGGGACGGAAGGTAAAAACTCAAAATTTATTTTTTCACTCGATTTAAGGATATCATCGGTTATTTCTTTAGGGCTTTGCCATTTGTAGTTTTTTTTGCCTGCAACTCCTAAGAAAGCCGGTTTGTCTTGCGGTAATAAAAATAACTCTAAATGTTTTTTTACCTCTTCGCTAGATACCGGTGTATTTGTAGTAATTATAATTATTTGTTCAGGTTTCAGTTTGTCGTCTTTAACAATTGTAGCAGTAGTATTAGTGATTTTTAAATATGATGATAGGCTTGGAATTAGTACGTTTTCTTTATAAGAATATCTTAGGTTATTTGATGTCTTTTGAACTTCAACATTTTTTTGAGCAAAATTCTCTCCGCCGTATAGAGGTTTAACACCGTCTTTTATAATTATGGAAACTGTATCTTCTTTATCTTTCAGCGGTGGTATATTAGTAATAACCGTAGCTTCCGTGTTATCTGTGTTAAATTTGATAGAAAACGATAATTTTTCTTTAGTTGAGGCTCTTATAAACTCTATTCTTTCCTCTAGAGTTTTAGGATCGATAGGGTAGTTAAAAGCTATTTTAGTTTGAACAAATTTTTTGGAAATATCGATATTATCCTGTAGATAATTCATTTCTTTAATAATAGGAAGTAACGGCATAGTTGTAAAACTTATATTGTTACTTTTAAAACCGATAAAATGAGGAAATATATAATCTTCGATAGTAACCTTATAAGTTTGATGAGCTGCAAAATTGTTTTCCGGAGTAAAATTTATATTATATCCCCAACCAAACCGCCATTCACCTTTAAGATCAGGTGAAATAGATATGTAATCATTCATCCTTTTTCCGCTAAGCCCTAGCTCTCTTTGTGGCTTTGTACACCATTCTTTAATCCTAGCATCGCAAAGGTCAATATTTAACGAATTCTTACCTGCTAACAGATTTTCATTAGTTAATTTAAAATATAAAGGTATTTTTTCGTTAAAACTGGCAGCAATTACTTGTAAATTTATTAAACATAAGAAAATTATGAATATAAATTTGCGGAAAATATTTTTCATATCTATAGCTTATAATTTTTGTTAACTTCAATTATATATAAATAAAATTAAGTAAAGCAATGAATAAGGATATTTTTTTTCAATATTTAACAAAATTTTTTTTATTATTTGGTCAGGAGTATATCTATGAAATTATCATAATACTCGGATTTACTATATTTAGGAGGCAACTATTTGCACAAGCTATTTGTGTATTACTTTTCACTACAATTTTAAATATATTGCTAAAATATACATTTGAAATACCTTTGAATCCTGCTTTAAGCGTTAAAGGTTTTGCCTTTCCTAGCGGTCATATGAGCAGTGGCGTAGTATTTTACGGTTGGTTTTTTGCGAATATTAGACATTTCTTATTAAGAATAATAATAATAGTGATTTTAACCGGTATTGGATTTTCGCTGATTTATAAGGGGTATCATTATCCGGTTGATATTATTGCATCTATAACAATTGGAATAATGGTTATTGCTTTTGTATATAGTTTAACCAAAGAGGATATTGTTCAAAAATATCCTTTTATGCTTGGAACGTTTTTATGGTTATTAACCGTGCCGATGGTAGCTTATCTTAAAATTATTGATGCGAATTGTCTTGCTTGGGTATGGACGGTATTTTGGGGATTACTCGGTTTTACTATTTCTTGGGGGTTATTTTATAAATATTTGGGACTACCTCAATCAAAATTAAATTATTTCGTCAACTTAGTTATAATTGTCGTTTTAATAGCGTTGATTGAATATATTAATTATTTCTTCAAACAATATTTGGGATATAAATTTTATTTAACTTGGTTTTTAATAGGCTTTAGTTTTCCACTATCGGTAAGGTTATGCCATATTCACGTACGATCAACGCATTAGTATATGAAGCAGGTTAAGTTGCACTTCATTTTCTTATTTATCGCATTAGGTGAAATTTTCTATTGACTTTTATATAAAACAGTATAAGTTTCTTTACAATTTAATTTTTTATAAAAAATTTATGCTAGGTTATGTAAAAGAACAAAGAAGCTTAACAAGGGAACAAAAACAGGCTGTTGGGTTATTATCAATAGGTACATTTTTAGAGTATTTTGATCTAATGCTTTATGTCCATATGGCAGTACTTTTAAACGAGTTATTTTTTCCTAAATATGACCCTTTTGTTAATTCTCTCCTTACTGCCTTTGCATTTTGTTCTACATTTGTTTTTAGACCTGTCGGAGCTATGATATTTGGATGGTTAGGAGATAATATAGGTAGAAAATCTACTATTATAATTACAACTACTTTTATGGCTCTAACCTGCGGTATAATGGCAATACTTCCTACATATGCTCAAATTGGAATCATAGCATCAGTCATCCTAACGTTATGCCGTATAATTCAAGGTATGGCTTCTATGGGTGAAATTATAGGAGCAAAACTTTACGTAACAGAAATAACCCAACCTCCTATTCAATATTCAAGTGTATCATTAATCGGTTGCTTGTCTGCGGCTGGAGGAATGGGAGCTTTAGCAGTTGCATCTTTTGTTACTTCTAATGGATTAAATTGGAGGTATGCTTTTTTAGCAGGGGCATTCGTTGCAATTATAGGAACTGTAGCAAGGAAAGCTTTGAGAGAAACTGCTGATTTTGCCAACGCTAAGAAACAATTAAAGAAATTACTGGAGCAAGCTAATATAGATAGAAATAAACTAAAAAATAATCCAATTTGGCAAGAAAAAGTGAACTTAAAAACATTTTTTGCTTTATTCGCAATTGATTGCACATGGCCTGTATGTTTTTATTTTTTATACTTCTACTGTAGTAATATATTAAAAACTACTTTTGGTTATAGTGCTGAGGAAGTAATACATCATAATTTTTGGGTTTCAGTAGTTCATTTCTCTAGTACGGTGCTATTAATCTATCTATACTATAAAATTTATCCACTAAAAATAGCTAAAGCTCGATTAATAATATTTTTAGGATTTGCTATTATTTGTCCATATCTAATTTTAAAAGTAGGGTCTCCGACCGAATTATTTTTAATACAATCATTTTTTATTTTTTTTAGACCTGACAGCTCTACCGGTTTACCAATTTTCTTTAAGTATTTTCCTATATTTAAACGGTTTACCTCTATTGCTTTATCCTTTGCTATTTCACGTGCTATTATGCACGTGGTTACATCTTTTGGTTTTGTTTATATAATAGAATATTTTAACCATTGGGGATTATTAATTATTATGCTACCTACCGGTTTAGGTTTTCTATTCGGGATAACTCATTTTGAAACATTAGAAAAAAAGAATGAAAATTATTTTGAAAAAGATCATCTTCCTGAGCTAGAAGTTGCTTAATAGATAAATGTTGGAAACATAAATCAACTATTTTTTGTTTTATTACTGGTATTTTTAAATATTCAGCTAGAATTACAAAATTTATTAAAGTTTCTTCAATAATCTTTTTAGCTTTTTCAGGTGACTTAGCTCCTAAAGTCTGTATATTATGCACTCTATCAAATAATTTTATAAGAGCTGTATTATATTTTTTTTGTTTGATCAGTAAATTAAGACTTTCCTCGGCACTTATTTTGCCATAAAGTTTGATTCTTGTTAAACCCTCTACGTGTTTTGCTACTTTCGGTCCAAAAATGTCATTAATTACTTTTTCAGTAAGCTCTGTATCCTCAATAGTATCATGAAGTAAAGCAGCTTGCAGCATAATAGCAGTAAAAAGTCTAGGGGCTTCTTCGGCTACAAACTCAGCAAGCATAATAGCCACTTCAATCGGGTGAGAATAGTAAGGATCGCCTGATTGACGCATTTGTGAACCGTGATATTTACGAGCATAGAAAATGCCTTTTTTAACTTCCTCTATATCAACAGGATTTTTTACTTTAATGTTTAAATATTCGATTTTGTCTAATAGTTTCTTAGCATAAACGCAAATTTCAAACTTTTCTTTCCAAGAGCTTAAATCTTCCATAAAAGTTATTTTATTTATATTAATAATAGTTGATTATGATTATAGTAAAAATTAAAAAATTGCAATAACAAATAGTTTTTTAACTTTAAATATATTAATAACTTTTAGTTATATTGTATTTAAACAACTTCATTCTGTTTTATTAGTTGCTTTAGCTTCTTGTTCCTGCTGTAATTTATACTCTGCTGCTTTTTCTTCTACGTAATTTAAAAAGAAATAAGTAAAAGTTAAAAAACTAGTTAAAACTATTCCAAGAGTTATTAATATTAATTTAAGTTCTTTTCTTGCATTCAGAGCTTTTAATCGCTTTTCTTCCTCTTCATCAATATAAGACTCAGAGGTTAAAATTTGTTCTTCGTTATTTTCCATGTTTTAACTCTTAAAAATTAGCTTATATATGAATGATAGAGTTTAATTATCACTTAGGAAAAGTAAGCTATAGAAATAATTAAAATAAGTCAACAATTTAAATTGTTGATTGTAATTTTTTATTATTCCAAGTCCGTAATAACCGTCATATTTTGGTCGCCTATCATTTCTACATTAATACCACCGATAATTATATTAGGCATACCGCTTACCATAACATGATCATCTTCTGCAAGGGCTTTAAGCCCTTCTTTTATAATATTAAGTTCTTCTTTAGTAGCTAAATTATATTTTAAAACCGTTGGCTCTGCTTCCTCAAGAGAGCGATAAAATTGTAGTTTTTCATTTTTCGTTTTTGATAAAGAATCATGGTATTGACAATCTAAAACTTTTAATCCTGCGTTCTTATAAAGCTCTCCTAATTTCATGCCTAAATTAAAGTCTTTATTAAAATACTGATTAACTTTAAGCGATAAAGCAGTTAGTTGATTTAAAGCCGGGTTTTCAGGATAACAAAATTTTTGGCTCGATATAGGCTCTTGTAGCACAATAATTCCCGTTTCTAATTTGAGAACGTTTTTAACGGTATTTAGTACGGATTGACGCTCAGTTAAGTGAGCGAACAAAAATCTAGCAAAAACTAGGTCAATTTTATTATTTAAATCCAAAGAATCAATATTTTTTACAGAAATTACATGGAATTCTATATTATTTACTCCTGCTTCTTGAGCGGACTTTTGAGCTATTTCTATTTGTTGTGTACTGTTATCTATCGCAATAACCGTGCCTTGAGGCATAACTTGTTTTGCTAGCCAAATAGCCATTTGCCCTGTACCGCATCCTAATTCTAAAATTTTCATTCCCGACTTCAAACCCATTTTTAATAAAAACTTACAGCTTGAATCATTGATTATCTGATTTAGTATATTAAGACGCTCTTCTCCCTTTTTTCCTACTTCTAAATAGTAATTGTCTTCTGAATTTTTCATATTTTTTACCATTAATTTAAGTTTTGTTCACGGAGCCTAAAAGTAGTAAAATTATTATATAAAATATATTATTAGTCTAGATTAAAATGAACTAGTACCTAATTTAGATTAGTATTCTAAAGTTAAGAAGTGTTTAATTTATCAATCATTGGTAAATCAAACTTGTCACGAAAATTGATAATTATCTATTGACTAACTCTTAATATACAAAAAACTAAATAAATCTCATATTCAAAGGTTGGTTAGAGAAATTAAAGAATTTTTAGGTAATAATAAAAAGTAACTTGTGGCTAATATATAGCTGAATGAGTCTTCGGTGTTAATGCCACTACTAATGTCATATTTAGCTCGTGCCATCTGTAAGTATAATGTTACGCTGTTTATAACCGCTAAAGGTAGAAACAATGTCCGTAGAAAATTCAGGACCACCCTTAGAGTCATAAGATATTTCAGGCAGGAATTGCACCTCGACAAAGAAAATCATATGTAAGAAAGAATTATTTAAGATGGATTATTAGATAAAGCTATTGAATAGTATTTGCTAACCTAACATTAAAACCCAAAAAGCTTGACTTTATGCTGCGTCCGCCGTTTGATATTTTTGTAGAAATACCGAAAAATGAAGAATGGCGCACCCGAGAGGAGTCGAACCCCTAACCTTATGATCCGTAGTCATATACTCTATCCAATTGAGCTACGGGTGCTAAGCTTGAAGTACTTAATTTCTAAGCCTTATTTCTTGTTGCTAACATACGAAGAAGCATATATAAAAGCATGGCATTTGTCAAGAAACATAGAGTGTTCTTATATTTCTCTAAATAATAAAATATAAAAAAATTACAATTAGTAGTTGAATTATCATATTAGATATTGTATATAGAGGTTTATAAATTAACATGAGAAAAAAATGAATAAAATAAAATTAATTATAGTTTACTTATTTTGTATTAATTTGACTGCACAAGCAGACAATATATCAGAAATCGCTAAAAAAAATTTAGAGGTAATTAACTCTTTAAATGTTGAAGAAAAATGGCAGAAAGGTAATATAATAAATTGTAAGTCGGGTGAAACTTTATTAAAAGAAACAGAAAAATATA
Organism: Omalisus fontisbellaquei; assembly: GCA_913698115.1. Lineage (NCBI taxonomy): Eukaryota > Metazoa > Arthropoda > Insecta > Coleoptera > Omalisidae > Omalisus > Omalisus fontisbellaquei. The sequence goes on from CAJYCR010000042.1 coordinate 35,295, forward strand.
ACTCTCCTAAGTTAAAGCGTTTGACTCATTGTAGTTGTTTTGCGTATGCTGCTAGTGCAGCCTTTGGTCTTCCAAATAAGTCTCTACTTCCTCATCCTGAAAGCGATAAAGAGTTTATACCTACTTTATCAAATAAGCAAGCTGAATGGCTTGAAACAGACGGAATAAAAAACGGATGGAACTATGTTAAAGCAGGAAATCGTGATGATAGTTTTATTCAAGCACAAAAGTTTGCTAATCAAGGATATTTTGTTGTATCTGTGTATAAAAATGCTAATCCAAAAAGAGCAGGGCATATTGCCGTTGTAGTACCAAGTAGTAAGGATATAGAGAAAATAAAAAATGAAGGACCGGATACGGCTCAAGCCGGTAATATTAATTTTTCCTGTAACTCTTTGAAAAAGGGTTTTAGGAATAAAAAAGATGCATTTAAAAACAACGAAATAAAATTTTATTATTATAAAATATAACCAGATATCAGTAAGGTAACCGGATAATTTTTATTCGATGTCATCCACGCAAAAGCGGGACGTTGTTGCATGGCTCGAAAATCGTCATTGCGAGCACTCTAAGAGTGCACGGCAATCCAGAAAAATAATAAAAAAATTCTGATTTACAGAATTTTTTATTGGATTGCTTCGTCGAATTACTGCGTAATTCTTCTTGCAATGACGGAAAACTGAGCCATGCAACAACGCCCGAAAGCGGGATCTAAGAAAATAACTTCAATATTGATACAGAAGTTACATATTAGGCAAAATAAGCACATAAAAAACAAGTTTTTTATGTGTTTTACTGGATTCCCGTCTTCGCGGGAATGACATAGAACAAAATTGTCCGGTACTATAGTCATTCTTGCGGGGTACAGCATATTTCAGAAAGGTTAAGACAAGGTGAGTTTAAATGCGAGCCTGCTAAAGCATTAGATAACTACGTGAGTATAGGCGAGTCATGCAAAATTCTCTTGTATTAAGCGATCGAGAATATGCTATATCTTATTGGTTGAAGAAAATTATCTGCCATGTTGTTGGGAGTCATTTTTCTTGGTAGATTGTACTAGGTTTTGATACTTTCCGACCGGTCTAGGCGGTTTAGTCGGTGTCTTAGTTGGTGTATTTAAAGCTTGTTTTACGTGTTCTGCTTTCTCTTGTCCTTGTCTGTGTCTTGCTTGCTCTTGTTCTTGCTTTATTTGTACCGGAGTAGGTGTTTGAAGGGAGCTTTTATAGCTTTTGGTATCATCTATAACTTTATAGTTAGGATATTCCATAGTTAAGATCTTTTCTACTTTTTTAGCTTGATATTCTTCCTGGCTTTGTCCGGTAATTGTTGTATAAATTTTTTCTAAAGGTGAAAGTTCAGCTTTCTTATTTACACCATTAAATAAGCTAACCATGCTTTCTTTATTTTTTTCTAAAGATTGTGTATCTAATTTGGATAAAAAATTTTCAAATTGCTTAGTTTGAGTATTACTAATGGAAGGATTGGTTTGTTTTAAATCCTCAAATATTTTCTTATTAATTATTAATCTATCATTCACCTCTTTAAGCTTATTATCTACTGCTTTGGTAAAATTTTCTATATTTTCGGGAGTTAATTTGGAGCTATCTAAAGTTGTGACTTCATAAGGTTTATCAGAGCTATTTTTAAGAGTAATTGGCGGATTACCGAATGCTTTTTGTATCTCTGGTCCAATAACATTAATTGCTAGCTGATTTTTAAGCCCATTATTTCCGTTTAAAACTATATCTTCATATAACTTATCTGGTATCTCTATATTTTTATATATATTGTTAACCAAGTCCTTTTTTTCGCCCATATTCATTTGAGCGACTTGAGCGTCTATTAATTGACTAAAAGGTACAGCTTCATTTATAACCTCTTGTTTAAAACGATTTTTTATTAAATTATTTATTTTTTCATTAGAAGTAAAAGCCTCTCGAAATTCAGTGGAGAACTTTTCCATTTCTTGTTTAAGTTCTACAAAATTATCAGATGAAGCTCCTCTATCTTGGGAATCATTTATTTTTTCAGTTATTGCAAGTATTGTGGCCGGAACATTTATAACGTTATTTTTTACCACTTCTTTTTTCCCGTCTATTTCTATGGTAGAAGTTTCATTAGGATCAGCTTCAAATGTTCCTTTAAAAGCTTTTTTAAAATCTTCGCTATTGATATCTATAGGTTTTTTATCTGCTATTATTTGATTTTTTAACTGCCCTAGAACATAACCTTCTATATCCCTTATATCGTTTCTTGCACCACTAATAATTTCTTTAATTTGGTTCTCATTAATAGGTGATTTAGTTTGTTGGTTATCTTTAGACATAATAAAATCGCTAGCTTAATTATTAATTTAATTAAACTATTATTGAATTCTGTTCACAAGTTAATTTAAATTAAACTAAGTTAAATATTATTAAGTTATTACTTAAAAAGCACTTAGTGAGATTTTTATTGATAAGTTTTTGAGGAGGAAGAGGCATTGTTTGGTGTATATAGTGAAATGTATTGAATTAGGTGACATTTATATTTCATCTTTTAATTTTTAAAGAACATATCTCATACCGTAAATGGGTTGGCATTAGCGGTATTCGCTATATCCTTAAAAAAATAAAATATTTCTTATAAATATCATCTAATTCAACGCATTTCACTATAGTAAAATCGTTATTGCGAGAAGAAGCTGTAAGTTTCGACGAAGCAATCCAGTTAAAAATTCTGATTTACAGAATTTTTTTAATCTTTTTCTAGATTGCCACGTCACTTCGCTCCTCGCAATGACGATTTTAGTTAGTAGCTATTTTAGTATTTATGCAACAGCATCTACCCATGAAATTTCCATGCTACCAGCCAGATCTATTGGAGTTACTTCGCTGTAGCTTGGTAAGTTATCATATACAAGATGTCCAATACCTGCTGCTGCATTTAGTATACCTGCTGCATCGTGATATACGAACTCTGCTGCTTTTATCACTGTGCAAGCTGCATCCTTTACGGTTTCTATTGCATTTTCCGGTGAAACTGCAATTGCTGCCGTAACAAAGCCAACCATAAAAGCTGTAGGATGACTAACCATTGTAGTAGCAATTCCTCCTAGAATTTCACCTACGGCTGTCGGTACAGCAAAACCAAATGCGTGTCCTGTCATTAAGTAGCCGGCAAATTCTTTGTAAGCACAAAGCCCAAGTACACCTTGCATAGCTGTTTGTGCAGCATGAGCAGCAGTTAAAGTAGCATATCCTGCACAACTTGCAGCAGCTGCTGTAGCTTCTGCAAAATGTTCTGTAGCATTAGCAAAGTAGTTATATGTTGCGTCAGAAACTTTTACTCCTGCATATGTAGTCGAATTATTTACTACTTCAGATGGTATGTTATTAGAAGCTGTATTTTTTGAAAAAAAGTTAAACATAATTTTTCCCCTTAAAAAATTAATTGATTTAATTACTAACTAAGATCTAATTTCTAGTTAATAAATTAGTAACTAGTTAATCTATTTCAGCTAAAAATTATAATCCGTTTCGACGGTCTTTTTTCGTCTTAAAGGCATTATACAATAATATCTAGTCACATGTCAAGAGAGAATATTAATTATCTCTTAAAAAATTAAGAAAATTTTTACTACAGTATCTAACAAACATATTCTATCATTGACCATCTATCTTATCTGTGGTTATGTCTATACTATTCTAAAAAATATTATATGTAATGATGTTATTTAAAATAAATCCTGAATGGATATTGAATTTTAGAAGTGAAATGTTAACTAGCTGGTTTAAAATATTTCCTTTTTTCGCTAGTGATTATTTTTACATTACAATTATTGCGATTGCCTATTGGTTAAATCCAAGAAATAGATTATTTTTGGATTTAGGCTGGCTTATATCATTTGCAACATTATTGAATGTTATTATTAAAAAGGCTTTTTCTATTCCTCGTCCACCTAGTACATTACATATGTTACCTATTAATGATGGATCATTTGGTTTCCCTAGTGGAGATGTACAGGTGTCTACTGTTTTCTTTATGATAATATTTTTATCGTTTAATTCAAAAACGTTAAAAATAATGTCTATCGCAATGATTATTAATATTATGTTTTCACGCTTATATCTTGGAATACATAGTATATATGATGTTATAGGCGGTATGATTTTTGGAGTGTTAATTGTTTTATTTTATAGAAGTAATTTTATGCAAGCACAAATAAGTAGATGGGAAAATAACGCTAAATCTTATTATTGTACATTGGCTTTTGTGATAGGTATATGTTTCTTTTTATGGAAAGACAATCCTTTTCCCTTACTGCTTTTATTACCAATAGGAACTTTAGTGGGTTATGGTATCGTATATATTTGCTTTAAATATAATTATGATTTGATCTTAAATAATGTTCAAAAAACTATAGGTATAATTATTAGTTTCACTCTGTTATTCTTTTTTTATAAAACTTTTCCTGTAATAAAAAATTCAACAATATTATTTAATTTCATACTTTTGCTTAAATTTGCTTTATTACCTGTTTTAATTTTTATTTTACTTCCTATGATACAAAGAGAACTAAAAAATAGATTAAATTAAATTTCTTTCACAAAATCCAATGTACGGATTTACAACTATTCGCATGATAATCTAATATATCAAGTATTGACAAAGTACTTACATTATTTATAATAAATTAAAATTGAAAATAGTTGTGTTATGAGTATCAAACTAGATCCTTACGAACAAGATATTGAAGATAATTTTGAAAAGCAGCAAAAAATTGATGATAAAAGTGAAATAGCTTTGCTTCAAAAATCTGCAAAAGCACATCTTAATAAAAAGAGATCCGTTACTATCAGGATTGCAGAGCATGACATAGAAGCAATAAAAATTAAAGCTTCTAAACATGGTTTACCTTATCAAACCTATCTTAATATGCTAATTCATTTAGACGCTACTAAATTGTAAAACTATAGATTTTATCGTGAGCTATGCAGCCGTAGGCGTTGCTCGTGTCCGCATGGCTCTTATGTCATTCCTAGCTAAAAGCGGGAATCTAGGGTAAAGCGAGATAAATCGAGCTTTTAAAAAGCTTTAAGGTACTGGATTCCTGCTTTCGCAGGGATGACATAGAGGAGGTTTTTCGATCCATGTGGGCAATGCCGCTTTTAGCTAGGGATAACATACGTTATAGTAATAAACTTAAATTTAGAACAATATATGACTTTTATAGAAGAATTTATAAACAAAGGATATTTCCATCAATGTACCGATTTAGATCGGTTAACTAATATAACGAAAGAAACTAAGATAGCTGCTTATATCGGGTTTGATTGTACTGCTACATCACTTCACATCGGTAGTTTAATGCAGATAATGATCCTGCGACTATTACAGCAGCATGGGCATAAGCCTATTGTGATTATCGGC